>JAGFMF010011444.1:624069-694450 GCA_019455555.1 Galemys pyrenaicus | reverse complement strand
TCCCCTCCCTGGCCGGCAGCAGGGATCGAACTCGTGCTGCAGTGGCTGTGGTTTGCTTCACAGTGTGTTGCTTAACCCACTGCGCCACCAGGGAGGCCCTGTATGCTTATTTTTAATAACAGCAAGCATCTTTGAAACATTAACTGCCTCCTGGACTTGAACCATTACTAGAGTCAGAGAAAGTGATCAAATCCTGGGGTAGGACATCCTGGCAGATTGCACCATGGTCTCCACACTCTCCTTCCCGAAGATATGGATTAAACCGCCTAGAGAGAAAGAATGAGTCAGCTCAGTGTTCACATACTCTCTTTAAAAGTAGAGTTGTCCTTCACTAGAGTGAAAAATACGCTGTTATTGCCCATGCCAACGGAAGAGCAAAGGAGATTAAATTAAATGAGAAGAGAGTTTTAAAATAAAGTTGATATTAAAATAGTGTTGAAATAAAGGAATTTGGCTATCTCCTGCCTGAGAGGTCTTCACTCCTTTATTCGGCCATTCTACTTCCTATTCTTCTTCCAACTTCGACTTCTGCAGTGAAGTTACTTCCTTAGTGAGCCATTGCTCCACCTAATCTTCCCAGGGACCACTTCTCTTTGCTTCCAAAAAGGAACTGGAATTCTCCAATTGCAAATTGGAGATGGAGGCGGTGACTGACTAGCGACATTCACCTGGTCTTCGTAGGCAAGATCGCTTCTATTTCAGCAGTGTCATGGTTCCATTTCTCGGCTAGTTAATGTATACAAACCACTGCAGGGAAATAAAGGCCATGTGTTCCATCTGGGTTTTTTGGGGAGTTTTGCTTGGTAGTAAAATAGAGGAAACACGCAGTTAGATTTTAAGGTCAAACACAAATCCTGTGTGGAGATACTTCTATTAAGATGTGTCAGAGATCTGACTTTGGAGCAGTTGGTACCCTGGGAACCGCGTGAGCTCGGAAGGACAGGCGTCTGGAGAGAGGCCCCCGGCTTGCAGGCACGGTGTTTTGTTCAGGGTTGTGGCAAGAAGGATCCATGAACTTGGGGCCAGGTGACCAAGGTTCTAGTTCCAGGTCTAGAAATATTAAATTTTGTGACCTTGGCTCTATCTTTTCTGCTCTCTGAGTCTCTGATTTCACACCTGAAGAAAGGGAGTGATGGGGAAGCAAATTCTGAATTTCCTTTCATCTCCAGCATGACCCATGTTCTTGTTGGTGACATAGGGTGCAGGTAGAATGTGTCATTTTGGAAGCAAGGTAAAGGGATAGAAATTAGACAGAAGACCTGTATTATGGAGAGAGAGTGTCGGGAACAGATACAGAGGAAGGGATCCTGTGGCCACTTTCTAGATCCCATGATGACAGGAGATTGGACAGGACTCAATTGTTTTGGAAAAGCTAGGCTGTTCCAGTGGGTCCATGCAGAAAACGAGGCAGGTTGGTAGCCTACCACGTGGGAAATTAGCAAGTGCATCTGAAGATGTGGGTTAGAGTCAAGTCTGAGTCAGCTTAGTGCAGAGCCATGTGCTGTGTGGGGTACACGGGAGGAATATACACATTGACAGACCCATGAGGTGGGCAGTGATGGGTGAGTCCAGGGGACTCCCACTGCACCATGTTGTATGCGTGCAGAAGGTGTCACGTGGTCTATAAGCCTCTTTGTCTAGGTGTGGGGGGAGGGATATATTTTACTACTTAAATAAACTTAATAAATAAACTACTTACATTTACTTACTACTACAATATACTTTTACCACTTGTTTCTTGTCTCAATATGGACAGACATATTTCTCAAAAGTCTAGACACATATTACGAGGAAATGCCTAGAATGTGTCCCCTTTGCTCCATCTGCATGTAGGCATTTGACATTTCCAAAAATCTAGATAGCATTTCACTTATTCACTCACTTTTAATTTATGCGGCTGACCTAAGGAAAGAGAGGGAGAGAGTTTTGCAATAACTTTCAAAAATGTGTACTTATTCCTTCATCCTTAACCCAGTTTTGAAGTGGGCATCCCAGCGCTCATCTCACAGGAGCGTTGTGAGAATTAGGAGTTCTGAGCTGATGTGTCTGACAGCCCCACGTTCTCAGCGGACACTCGTTTGAAGGTAGATCCTTGCTTTTGACTACTGTTGTCAAGCACCGTGTCACTTGCTCACTTGTGACCTGGTGGGGATTTGTGCGCCTGCCACACCATCTCCTTTCTTCTCACGGCTTAAGCAGCGTGGCTTCGAAATCCATTATGACAAGGTCAAGGACACTCTCCTTTGAAACACCTTGCTATGGGGCAGCAGTGATCTCAGCCTCAGAGTTAGGCATTTCCAGTTTCTGACACTGGAGGTTGTGTAAAAAAATATTCTGCATTTCTAATTGGTTTTCCAAGGAGAAAAGGTTCATGGCTTTTAAAAGTTAGATGTTTTTCCTGGTTAACTATTTACTATGATACATGTTCTCATTCTCTCATTAGACTCACTGTGTCTCTTAAAATCATAGGTCTGGAACAGACAGCGCTCTCTGTGACAACGCTCGACAATAGTCTATAGGATGCACATCAGAAGCGAAAGCAGAGATCAGACACAGAGGCCAGTGTTCTTTACAGTAGGCTATGCGACATGATGTGGAAAAGTTTATGAAACTAAGTCTGTGGCCTGGCACTGAACGATTTCACGGCATTGAAAAGCTAAAGCTGCTATCACATAACAAGATGAGGATGAGACTAGGGCTGAGACGGCAGGACTTCATAGCAGAGACATTTCCAGGCTGCGTGCGGGGTCAGTCCACCAGCTGGTGTTTTTCACAGGCGTCCCGAACCCCAGCTTCTCCAGAGTGTCTCCCTGTTGTCCTTTCATGAGGCCTCTTTAGCCCCGTTTTCTTCTGTCATGTCGTTCTCTTAGGGGCAGGTAGATTGCAGAGAATGCGATACTAATATCTTTACATTTCAAAGTGTATCCATTTTCGTGTTACCTATTGTCCACCCCTGGACCTTCTTCCACTCACACAAGGCTTGTCTAGCCTCACCTGTGATGCTAACTCACTGACAATTAAAAACACAATGAACTTGACCTTGAGAAAGTAGACCACAAAGACCTGGGAGTTAGAATTCAAAGGAAGGACCCACCCAGTTTCCCAATGCTTTCATTGTGGAGATAAGGAAATTGAAGCCCTAGAGATGGATTAATTGGCCTATATTTACAAGTTAAAATCCTCATAGCCTTCTAGTCCTCTTTGCAAACATTTGGTATTGTTGAATACAAAAGTAAGAGAGATGGATGTGGCAAGATGTTAGCCTTGAAATTAGCGGGGAGGAAGCATGCAATCATCAGGAGTGACCTGTGTGTCATTTGAGAATAGAACAAAACTGCTTTTAAAAATGTGTAAAAGCATTAACATTTGCCTGCATTCAACTTTCTAAAGCTGTTATTCAAACAGATAATGAAAGAGGTCCCTGGCGAGATGAATTAAGTAATCTTTTCCAGGTCTTTTATTGAAGGTCATTTGGTTACAAGATGAAAACAAAAACTTGATGATTAAGAAATGCTGAAAAGTTCGAACATCATAAAGAAATAGGTGCCTTTTCTTTCTTTTCTATTTTTTTTTTTAGCATTCATACAGATAGCCTCTTTCTTAAAATAGTTGTGAGACCTCTTTGGGGGGCAATATTTAATTTTTCTCTACTGAAATTGTCACATTAAAATGTCACTTCCTGTATTCTGGCCTAAGGCAAGCAAAATGAGAAACTGACAAAGCAGACGTGATTAACTTTGCTTGGAGTCAGAAAACGACAGGAGAAATGTGTGAGAGAGTAGCAGGAGGAGGGCAGCCATCTGAAATGCTGGGGCCTGGCTGCGGAGGACGAGGTTAAATGTGCTGTCAGTGCACATAGGTGCTCAGCTCCCGGGAGCCTCAGCATCCCACACTCTGGCCCGGGAGGAGAGGTGATGCTCGGGAGCAGACGTGCGGAGGAAGCAGCTGCCAGCTGAATGCAGTGGTGGTTCTCTCTGGACCACGGACTGGTCTGTGTTGACTCCAAGTCCCAACCAGAGTTCTGAACTCAGCCGAGGCGGCCGCGCATCTTCTTTCCCAACCCTGGGGTTTGTGATGAGGCGAGTTGGCACCCAGCAGAGAGAGAGGGTCTGTCTCCAGAAGATACTGTTACTCCTGCACCTGTGGTGACTGTTTCCATGGCGACTGCTGGGTAGACTCCTCTCCCTCTCACCTGGGCTTCCCAGCCCCATGCCACTAGGGCACCTGGAAGAACAGTATATCCTCACGGTCTCCTCGTGTTTCCCTCCCGGCTGCCTCTTGTTTATGCTGTTCCTCAGGGGCTGGGCACCCAGCTCCACCTCAGCCGTGGTGAAGCGACGCACTTAGTCAGGTGGATGCGAATTTGCTGTGTCTTCTGGGCCCTGAGAGGAAACGTCTACGTGGAACTTCATACATTTCATAGTGTTTCCAAAAACAGCATGTAGCCTTTCCCCTTTATTTTAATAATAAACAAAGCCTTTCCCTTTTATTTTTAATGAAAATAGTGGTCCGGTTTTCAAATGCCAAAAGATGTGCAGGAGGAAATTGTAAACCACCTATCACTGCAGCATTAACCTGACCCCGTCCTTCCTGGGCCTCTTCATATTTTGTTTCTCTCCCACTACGCCTGTGTGCCGTGGTGCATGTAGGGGGTATCTGCTGTGACAGGGCAGCCACGAAATCAGAATGGTGCCTGGCTGTGCTCCTCAGCGGCGTGCTTAAAAGGCGTCTACAGTGAGACTCCACCGCAGGCACACAAGACAGTAAGAGAGGGTTTATTTACAGAAGGAGGAGGAATGCAGAAATGGATCACTCAGGCGCAGAGGGGAAGATGCATCCTGAATGTGTCCAGTTCCGCCGAGTGCGACCCCACAGCACGCTGAGGGTAGGGAGGAACAGGAGACCCCAAGACCCACATGTCCGGTTTTGTGCCAGACCCGGCTGCTTAACAGCACCTCAGTGCCAGCATCCTCCCCTCCTGGCGATGGCAGGACGGGGTGTGTGGTTCTTGATGTCTTGGCTTTCTTTGGCCTGGAGTGGGGGTGGGGTCCCTAAAACCTACTTGCAGGGCTTGTTCAGGACGTCCACGCCCTCAGCAGTGTGGACAAAGTGTGCATGTGCTTCTTCATGGCCTTGCACACCTGTCCCTCGTCAGGTGGGGTCTCCCGTGGTCACGCCTCGCAGTATAGCTACTGCTGGGCGCCTCTCCACGTGGGCCCTGCCTCGAAGCTCAGCTCTGCTGCTTTTTATTTTTTTTAAAAATATTTTACTTATTTATGCACACAAGAACTGGGGTAAAGGACAGAGGTGCAAGGGTGAGAGGATTCTCCAGAGACAGAGCAGAGAGCAGAACAGGCAGATGGACTGAAGCACACTGCTGACAGGGCAGCGGGAGGCAGGAGAGGTCTGCTGCGCCATGTGGGTCAGCCCCCTGGCCGGGGATCGAACTTGCCCTGCAGTGGCTGCGGCTTCACAGTGCGGTGAGGTGCTTAACCCCTTGTGCCACCAGGGAGGCCCCCAGCTCTGTTCTATTTCTATTTATCTAGGTATTTGCTGCTTTTCTTCATTTGCTTTAACTTCAGTAGATTTTCCTAGGTCATTACAATCTTTGTAAACCCTTTTCAAAGGTTGTCTAATACTTCATTGGGTAAATATTCCCTTTCCTGTCAGACAGTAAACTATCTCATCTTTTCTTAATGGTGTAATAATGCTCTATGATACATTTGATAGATGAATTTTTGTGCATAATCCAATTTTTTTTTAGGGAGAGTGTTGAAGAGCCTCCTAGGTCAAGGGCAGGCAAGTTTTAAAAAGTCTTTTTGTGTACCAGGTTGCTTTCCAAAGTGGATATATCAGTGGCCTCTGCCAATAGCAAGGGTTAAGTATACTTTTCAACACTGAGTATCATTCTGGACAAAAATCTTTCTTAACTACAAAGAAGAAATTGCACCTCATTATTTTAAATTGCATTTTTTTAATCATGCATGATGCTTAATGCTTCCTTCTCATTATGAGCTATATATGTGGTTGGTATTTTGGGATGTGAATATTGATGATTCAACAGAATTCTTTGTTTATGATGAGCACTTATTCTTTAGTGTTTGCAAAAATTTCATCAGTTTTTCACATAACTAAATTTTCTTTATATTTGAACTTTGATTGGAACTTTGCATTTAAGTATAGTAATTATTAAGTACTTAAAATTTAACCACATTTAAATATAGTAACCATTTTTGATTCTGCATATTTATGTTATAAATCTTTTTGCCATGCCTAGATCATTTGAATTTCACTCATATTTTCAGCTTTCTCCTGATTTCTATTTACATTAAACATTTAAATTTCTCTGGAATGTATTTTTTAGTGTGATAAAAGGTACTTGTTCAATTCTCTCCTAAATTTCCTAATTCTCCCCTAATTATGGAATAGTCACCCCTTGCTTTCTGACATTTACTTGGTTTAGCATACTTGCTGTCATTATAAATTATGATACTTGTTATTCCTACTATGAGTTAAGATTTTGTTATACACTCAATTGTATTTCAAGGTAATCTATTCAGCTTTACCTTTTCTCTATTGCTGTACTAGAGAATTACTACAGCGTTTATAATAAAAAAAAATTGGTGATTCTCTTTTTATCTGGAGAGAAAGAGGGTCTCCATCCTTACTCATTTTCTCTGAATAAATCAACACTGAACATCACTTCTGTTTGTGTGGAGGCAATTTCTGCTCTTAGCTTTTCATGTGCAGGCAGAGACCCTAGAGAGGGCTTTGAAGTTTTAAAGCTCAGAGCTTTTCAAATGATCTTGGCACTATGATTTCATAACAGAATCTACACTATAAAAAGCTGTATTCCACAAGTAGGACTCAATCTTTGATAGTCCAGAATCTCGTTCCCCCTGTATTATGGTTAATTATTAGCTAGTGTTTTCTTTTTCTTCTTTCAGAGTTAACAAGTTACGAAGTAACCTACACAAGTACTGGCTGGTGATATTTATCTAACTCTTCCTTTTTGGTCTTTTTTAACTTATTTTTTAAACTTACTACACACTACTAATAGAGCACCCTTTATAATGATTTTTTATTTTCCAAATTATTTGTAATAAAATACCAAATGCCAAAATAGCAATGGAAATATGCAAATATATTACTCTGTGATCCTTATAATTGTTGAAACTGTTGTATAAGGAACTAAACATAGATGAATTTAATTATTATATTTGAATCTAACTTGTTGGGTTTGTAGTCTTGGAAAATAATCTATCATCATAGAGATAAACATGACAATAAACACAGTTTCTACACAGCTCACTTCAAAAGGAATAAGATACTGTCTCCCTTCGACATCCTACTGTCTTTGGGCTCAGCATATTCTGTTCATATTTTTATGCACCTTAGACATTTGCTATGCTTCTTAGCAAATGCAAATGACAGTGTCAGACTGTATCCTTCCTGACCTTTGCTTAGTCATGGTGGTATATTCACCACTTAAGAAACAAAAGTGCAAAGTGTAATTGTGTTATGCTTTGGAATTCAGCAGTCATGGAGAAGCTCATATCTTCACAGGGTGGGCTGGCTGCTGCGTTGTGACTGAGTCTTCCCTTCCTCAGTGAGGTCACTTCTGTTCCGTCTGGGTCCGTTTCCACTGGTCGCTTCCCCGCAGGGCGAGCCCTGCTCCAGCTGCGCCTCTCATACCTGCTCCTGTCCCGCCCCCACCTGCGTCCTGGTTCTACGGGGAGATGTTCGGGGGTGGCCGCTGTGTTGATGCTAAAAGTGAGATGAGCTTCGGTGGCTCTTTTGCTTTCTTTTAACAGTGATGTTGGCTACGGGCTGTGTCACCTGTTCGTAAGCCACGTGTTCTCCAAGATGGAATCTTTCAGAATTCACAGGAGAATTTGGTGGAATACACATTTCTTTGTTAAAACTACTTTCTAACTTACCTCTTTTTCTTTTCCTCTTCATTACTTCTACTTAACTTTTTTTCCTTTTTTTTTATTAATATGTGGGGATTACAATTGATGTCAATCTACTTACTTATTTTTAAAGGTTTGTACAGCTGTATCATGACTTTGAAGATAACATAAAAAAAACTGTCAAAATGACTCTGATTGGATGAAGGAATGTAAATTTGGCAAGTTTTGAGTTTCCCCATCGCTATTAGAAACATGCTTTTATTTTAATTATTTTCTTTTTTAATCCCAAATTTTATCTTCTAAAACAATCACCTTTTCCATCTGTCTGAATGAACCTTTTTAGGAGATGCCCTAGAAGTCCTAGAAAAAAAAAAAGGATTTTATTTAAAAACAGAAAAAACAATAAAAGCAAACTTGTAAAAAAAAATATCTAAAAGGGAAAAAAAAACAAAACAGAAGTATGAGGAAGTTCAGAGAGGCAGGGAGCTCTTGCCAGAGGTGGTACAGGCTGCATGAAGAGCAGTTATTTCTGATGGTGATAGTGCTGACAGCTGCCTTCACAAATGGTGCCTTAGAGATTTAGGAGCAATCTCTAAGGACACATTATGATGCTCAGCGAATAGTCTTAATTCTTTGTAGAATCTGCTGAGTGTGAATGCATAAATAAATACATTTGAAAGGCTATTAGGAGTTAGGAGACATTTTCTTTTTTTTTTCCTTTATATTATAAATGGTATTATTTCCACATTATGCTAAGTGAGTCAGAAAGAGAAAGACAAATACTATATGATCTTACTTATCTGTGGAAGCTAAAAGCCAAGAAATGCACATCCCAGCCCCACAAAGACACACAAAGGCATTCGCAGTAATACCAGTCAGACACAAAAGCTACAGGTACAGAGAAGATCGGTTACCAGAGGTGTGGGTTGAGGAGTTGGCTGGGTGGGTAATGGGGGTCCAAGGCTGTGAACTTCTAGTTTTAAAATAAACTAGTTGGAGGGTATAACAGCACAGTCAATAGTTTCATAGTCATAGTTAATATATATAATCATAGTAACGCTGTTGCATACGGGACAGTTGCTTTTAAGAGTAGATCTTAAAAGTTCCCATCACAAAACCTGTGTGTGATTTTGGTGAGTGCTGGTAACTAGACTTACTGCGTTGGTCACTTAATAGTACATACAGGTGTCAAATCATTGTTATATGCTTGAGAGTAATATAACATGCCATATGCCTTATAAAAAATTCGTGTAAAGGTGGTAGGGGATGAGGAGTTTTAGGGTGGGGACATGCTTAGAAAATAAAGGGAAGGCTTCTCTGAGGGGTGACTTTTGATCTGAGCCTGACGGGAAGGAGGGAGGCGCTGGGTGCTGAGAGCAGTGTTCTCGGAAGTGGGCTTCCATGCCTTATCCTGTTTGAATTTTAGATTCCACAAGAAAATGAATTTCTGTTATGGTAGATGGCCTTAATCCCTGTGCTAATGTCTAGTGTAAGGAAGATATCTGATAAGCACTGATTGAGTGAATGCACTCTTTATAAAGAATCTGATGCAAATCACTGTTTACTGGTAATTCTGCCAATGTGTTCCAGAAACTCAGCTGATTTTTAACAATCTGTGTACAGTGAAGTTGTGATCAAAGCTAAAAGCATGACATTTTATGATTCACGAAGACGTTCCTGAGTGTGAGAATGGGGTCGACGTCTGTGGCCTTGCAGAAGGCCGACCTAATTTACAGGCACTAATTTGGAATGGACAGAAGTGGACAGACTGTTTCTGCTTCCAATGACCTTCTGGACTGGTCGAATTTATTTTTCAACTGACCTAACACTTCAAAGTTGTAATGATGGAAGCTGAGTGCTGGTCTTCCTGGTTGAGGGTAGGATCATAATGTTCAGAATGCAGGAGGAAAGTCATCAAACTCACATCCTATTCCCTGTTGCTCCCTGAAGCCGCCATGTCCCATTCTCTGTGGTTCTCCCACGTGATTTCCACTCTGAGGAAAGCGGGCTCATGGCTGTTGCCTCTCCTGTCAATTTTACATTTTCCCTACTGAAAATTTCCCCCTAAGTTTTTATAGGGGTACAAATAGGGATCTTTGTGGTGAAAGTTTGTTTTCAGCTTTATGGGGTCAAATATCATTCTTCTATGGACACTTTATAAAAGGTCATGTATGTATTTTTTGGTTTGAGTAAACTATTTTTTGCATGAATGTGTTTAATCAGATCTCTAGTTGTTGAAGTAGCATGGCAACGTAACATTATAAGTTTCAGTCATGCATCGTCATTAACCAAGATGGACAGATACTACATGATGGTCGCATTGGAAGTCCAGTTCTGCCCCTCATGCTACCGCTGCCTCTTTTGTCCCAAATTCCACTTCCCCTCCCTTCCCCTTGACTGCTGATTGACTTCTCTGTTCAAAAGCTTTTGTTTTATTTGCTTCATCTGTTTTCTCCTCATACCACTATGACTCAGTCTCTCCAGGAAGTCAAGCTGAGGTCCAGAAACATGCCCTAAAGACAGTTTGACCGCAGTGTCCGGACAGTGGCTCTGGCTCTCAAGAGCCCCGAGCCCTCGGCTGTGCGGGCAGAACACCAGTGCTGGGATGGCCCAGGGACCGCGCTGCGGAAGGAGCAAGGGCGGGGTGGCCGGTCCCTGCCTTGTCCATCTTCTGTTTCAATCCTGGAGCGCCCCGTCAAGCGACAGAGCAAAATAACGAGCAGCAGTTGGAGCTGTGGTGCTGGCAGCAGCGCTGAGTCACTTTTGGGGGAGAAGTAGCGGCTGTGCCAGGTTGAGGGCGCATGACCCGCTCCCCTGCTTCCTGGGGGTCTGCTCAGAGCGAGCGGGGGTGCGCAGGGCATGGGCTGAGACCATCAGCTGCTTCTCAGATGCATTTATGGCTCGAGGTCATTCCGCCCCTAATTCCCACTGACTAGGCCCGAGTGGGTGTGTTATTCCCGTCTGGTGTTCTTGGGGTAAGAGCGGCCGCTTCCACCTCGCACTGGTTCTTGACGCGTCCTTGGTCAGAGCAGGGGTCCCATCCGATGGGTGCGTTGGGCTTTGTGGCACGGGGGCCACTGTCACATGGGCAGGTGAGCTGCTGCTCCCGATCCCCAACAGCGGACTCCGTGTCTGGAAAGTTGGAATCGTGTTTTGCTATCTTAGCTTTTGCAGATGTAAATTTTTTATTTGATTTTGTCATTTGGGAGGCTATTTTAAGAATTTGATATCCTATACTAGTCTTCTAAAACAAATAAAGTAGCATAAAATAAAATTTAATGAGGACCCATGGCAAGTCTTCTGTAAACTAACCGAGAGCTACAAAAAGCCGTCTTGGTATAATGAGGTCCGCCATTGCTTTGTCAGTCAGGGGCTGCCAGCTGTTCCAACAAACACACCACAGATCTGCAAAGGCTTGAAAGCATCACGAGTTTAATTGTGAAGTCACGTCACTGAGCTCTGTTGGTGTTCCTGGCTGTGGGGTGGGCTCCCTTCCTAGTGCTGATTCTGTGACCCAGATTCCTTCCCCATGTGGCCTGCCCCCACCTCCCATGATTCAGGGAGGGAGAGGCGTGGCAAGATGGTTCACATCATACCCACCACGGTCCTCCACGGGCACAGAGACGGATGCCCAAATTGGGTCATCTTGCGCCAGGTCACAAGAGTCTAGGAAATGTGGTGTGTGTGGGTGTTGTCGCTTCTCAGGAATAAGTTACACTGAAAACATGGACACAGGCTTGTGGTGGGGCATGTCCGTCAAACATCTGAATCTCAGGAACTACAAAACATGGTTCACTGAAATTTTGCCTGATCCTAGCATTCTTTCCACCAATGCCTGAGGAAAATATCAAAGTATTAAAAGGTGCATTGTGAAAACAATAGGAATGGAACATTAGTGTGTGATTTAATTTATTGTTATTAAAATAGCTTGCCTTCCCAGTTATTTCCTTGCTGACACTTCATTGGAAACCAATTTAGGTTTGTACACCGGACCTTGCCTGGTGATACCGCTATTTTCCCATGATAAATATGGATAACTGTAATAGATCTGGAAGACACGCTCCACATTTTTAGAAAATGAGAAAAAATGGGATGCAGACAATGCAAATGTTTTGAGTTGTTATGAAATGCAAGCAAATGAAAATTTACTCTCAAGCCACATTGTGCTGAGTAATTTTATTTAGGCATGCATTTATTCTCATACTAGGAGAAAATAATTTTAAGGGATAAAACGACCTCCACTGATGCTTCTCATTACTTATTACTCTTTTAAGTTTCCATTTGAGTTCCTTTTGTAATGTGGCTTTGGGATACTCTCTCCTTTACGCTCTATGTGCATTTTTCTAGAAGCTTCCTTTACCCCTGCAGCCATTCCTTATGTCTCCCCGCAGGCCTCTCTGTCCTCTCTTTGTTTACGGAGTTCATGGTCCATGAGCAGTGGAGAACGGTGAGATGCATGCAGGTTTGGGCAGCAGTGGCGCTGAGATCTGAAATGCCTCAGTGAACACACCTCTAGCCTTGCTGTGGGTCTGGAAGGCGTGGAGGGCAAACATTTAATGCTGGAAATGAGCGGGGCCATGGCAGGCTTGTCTCATCAGTTTTCAGCCCCGGACCAGAAAGCGTCCTTAAGTTAGAACATGAGGTTAGACCTCTAAAGAATGCTAGTAAATGGGTTTCTGCAGAGAAGGTGTTCTTCTGGCCGCCGCTTTCCTTCCGGGGCTGCCCACCTCTTCACCGGTGTCTTCAAGTGCGTTCCTTTGGTCATGTTTAACAGCCGCTCCTGCTGGTGACCAGCTGAATGGCGGCATAAAGGATGAGGCAGCAAAATCACTGGAAATGCACAGAGGAGAGTGCATGATTCCAGGCATCTGGAATCTTGTTGTTTCAAGTCTGGAAAACTAGTAAGATGCTCACTTGTTATTCAGTCCCCGCCAGAGCTGTTGGAAATCACACCAGCAGGACAGCTCCCTGTCTGCAGTCTCTGGAGGTTTGGACTCAGAGAAAGTATCTCAAGACGTATGGAGGAAAAACTCAAGTGAACGAGCTAGCGCTACCTTTTCTTTGACACACTCGTCTTAATCTTTTTGTCTGTAGCACAGGGCTGAAGTTTGAGGAGTGGTAATAAAGAGAAATCCTGCGAAAGCAATGGTGGAGCAAAAGAACGAAGTAGGAGACACTCAAGTCATTTCTAGGTCATTACAGAAAAGCATTTAAAGTCTCTCTAGGATCATTAGAAAGAAAATGTGAAATCAGTATGATTTGAAAATAAATACTCAGAATCAAAAGGTACTTAATATACTTTTAAATATCTTATACTGAGATTAAGAACAGTCACATTTCCATTATGGATAAATTGTCCATAGGACTCAAACAGAATACACCTGTTTTCCTTTTAATTTTATATCTCACGAACAGGTCTGGCCATTTCCTTGCCCTTCTTAATCTGTCCTCCTCTTTCCTGAATGCCAAGGACTTCTGTTCCTCTGGGTTGCTGTGAATTTTGTTTGCTGTTTGTTCACATGCTGTCCTAATCCACAAAGGGCTGGGAATGGTGTGTATGCACTGGACGATAAAACCAGATGCATTTGCCAGGGTTTTATAGATCAGACAACTCTAAGCTACCAGCCGGTCCTCAGGGGCCAGTGGACATGATGTGTGCCCCTTAGAAAAAGGTTCTCAGTAGATTCGCAGAGCCCTTCATCTGCTGATTTCAAACAGAACCAACATGTATCCATGGGTGATGCCAGCTGGTTGCATGCAGGTCCCCATTGCCAGTAACCCTATGCCTTTTGATTGGAGGCCTCTTGCAACTTGCTAGTCCTTAATGCCCGTCCGGTAGATGCCCTCTCCTGCTGCAGGCCCGCTAACTGTAGAGACTAGAGAGCACGACAGAAAGCCCTGACAACGAAGTACCTTCCCCAGGGCACTTGCGTGTTGTCAGTCAGAGCAAACACGCACAAACATTTGGGCGAGTAGGGGTGAGTCACCCCTGGGGGTGAGTCACAGGCGTGGCTGCAAGAGGATGTTCTATTACCCGTAGAACTGTGGATAATGCTGCACAGAGACCAGGAGCTGTGCAGTGGCAGCGCCCCACCTGTTCCTTTAATTCCTCTTATCATCTGCGGCATTTGCCTCAGTCTTGGGGCACTAGCGCACTTATCTGCCCAGCCCATCTAAAGCCTCCAGAGAGAATGCCCCCCACCGCTGCCTAATAGCTTTTATCCCTCACTGCAGCTCTTGAGCTTTGATGTCTGAACCCAGGTGTTAACTGCATGGGGTCCTTCTGCGCCAGTTAACCACTTTCCTGGCTAAGTGGGAGCCTTTTCTGCCAGGGCAGCCCAGAGAACCCCTCCCCCCTTCCCTTTGTCAAAGTGATGTGGAAGCTAAGGCCTGACCGAGAACAGAGGCCCGCGCCCACCAGCTCCCAGGGTGTGATTTCCCTGCAGGGAAGGCTGGCCCGGCTTCTGCAGGTTTAGGCCTGTGCGCGCTTCCATTCTAATTTTACCCCCTGCCCCCCACTTTTTTAGCCTCTATTAGCTATGCCACTTATTTGGCCAATAGTAAGATCGCTAATCTAGTGTATATTTATGTGACATGCATGCGACTTTTTCTCCTTTTGTATAGAAGTTCTCTAGGGAAGCGTATGACGTATGCCTTTGTTGTCTCTTTAATGAACAAAATCCCAAAACTATGGCCTAAAAAGTGGAAGTTCTTGAAAGCACTTCCTGAACATTCAGGTTACACAGAAAAATGTTAAAAACCGTGGAGTATGCCACTCCCACCTCGGAGTCGAGTTTTCAGCACAAATAGGAGAGAGCCCGTCTCGATAGAGCTTTGCAGGAAGTGTTGTCTTCAGTGATTAGGATTTCTTTGAAAATGAGTTGAGTTTGCACCGAAAGGAGAGGGAGGATCCTTTCGAGGAAAACAGCTTGATTCCCAGGGAGGACAGCTCTCTTTGCAGCTCAGTTCCGGCTTCCACTTTCCAGCCCCGTCTCCTGGAGCGTCATTTCGATTCTAAGACTCATTTCCTCATCTATGAAATGCCAAAGATGTGCCTGACTTGTAGGTTTTCCAAGGATAAAATGAGGCAAATATGTAAAGTGTCTAATAAAAAGTGGGGGACACAGAAGAGGGAACAGCTGTTGCTCTCATTTTTGTTACTGAGAAGCTTTAAAGAAAAAAAAAGGAAAAGAAGTTTGCAAGAGGATCTTGTCTGATTTATCTCCCAACTTCCCTTTTTCCTTGCAAGTATTGACCATGCAATTTCATAAATACTATTAGAGGAAAAAAAAAAGGAAACAAACCTGGAAGGGCATTTTTTAGGACTCCTCCTCTGAGATCCGTGTAGAAAACCTTCCAAGAAAGACCGTGCTCTCCAGGCAGGAAACACAGGGAGGCCGAGGTGGCACAGCTGGGGGACCAGGCTTGGCACTGAACCCCCCGACCTCAGCTCCCATCCAGGCTGGCTTCTCTGCTCTTGGGGTGACAGCTGGTGTCTGTAGAACCCTTGCTGCTCTTGATGATAAACTGCAACAGTCACCTGCTCTCAACAGAGTTAGCTTTTCTTAGTCCCAAGCTTTACAAAAACTCTCCCCTCCCACACGCGCCCCTATGTCTCCTGCCCCCCCCCCCCCCCCCCCCCCCCCCCCCCCCCCCNNNNCCCCTCCCCCCCCCCCCCCCCGCAGAGCTCCAGGATCCTTCTGGAAGACTGAGCGTGTAACGGGGTGGCTCTGACAGCTCCACGTGGCTTGTCTTCACTTTGCTCGACGCCGCTCACCCTCTCTGTTTCAGTGGCCCAGTGATTTTTTTCTTTGCTTGAGTTTAGCATTTATCGGCCACAACTAGCACTACATGTTCTGGAGTTAACAGGAGATTCCACAGGACCTCTTGGCGCTGGGGAAGGGAACATCTGCTACTTTTGCATTAGGTCACCAGAATTCAGAGGTCACTGTTTCCCCAGCAAGGCTGCAGGCTTTGGGGAGCAGGCGGTGGTCCGAGCACATCATGGCTGGCCGGTGCTGACTGGCTGGGTTTGCGTGTTCTCAGCAGACCGCACCACGTGTAATGAGCTGGACTCAGTGCCCAGCACGCTCAGGGAGGGCAGGCTGTGCCTTTTGCTTTCCGGGTTCTGAACTGCATTTTCATCCAGGGGGAAATTATATTGAGGTCTTCAAGAGTGGTGCCCACGGGCTGGGGGTGCCAGGCGTGCCGGTAAGCGCTCAGACTGAGGAACACCCCTTCAGCCATAGAAGGAGGAGCTTGAGGTTTGAGTGGCTCGAACCGGAACACGTCTGAAGAGGTGACTACGGCGAGCAAGGGTGTGGCTCGGTCACATGGAGCTGAGTTCCAGGGTCAGGGACTTGCAGCTGCCCCGCACAGCCCATGAGGACATGACCTTCGCTGGTGCGGGACGTCCTGGTGCCACATCGGTCGGGCCGCTGGCCTGGGCCCTGCAAGCGCCAGCTCTGCCTCCGTGGGGTTACCTGGAAGCTGCGTTAGCAGCTCCCGTGATCTTGAGCTTCTTTGGGCCCGCACCAGGCGGTGCAAAGTCATTACTGAGGGCTCCTCTGCAGCTTTAGCGTCACACACAAAATGACCGTGACCTTCCTGTAGAAATGTGGGCGTGTCCAGCAGTAGCACTGCCCGAGTGCGCCCTGAGCTGCTGCTTGGGAGGCGCTGGCAGGGAAACGCTGCCGGGGGGCTGTTCTCAGGGCAGCTAGAAGACGCGCAGGCAAAGCAGCAGCGCCAGGCGGGAGGACAGCGGTTCCCAAAGGGTGGCCCCTAGGCCAGTATCAGCAGAATCACCCAGAAGCTTACTAGAAAAGCAAATCCAAGGACTCAGAGGCCCTGAGGTGGGGCGGGAGTCAACCAGCCTTGGGAGATGCGCATCGTCTGCAAACGGCGCTCTGGCAAACTCTGGCGAGAGCAGACTGAGGCTCTGCCGCGTGGACCCTTCATTGCCATTTAATTCTCTTTTGGGTTAACCTGTCCACTTTGGTTTCAGAAAATAACTGGTAAAATGACTGACAGGGCATCGCCTCGTGCCTTTCAGGAACATCCCCCTGGCCATCTGCATCTCCATGGCCATCGTCACCGTGGGCTACGTGCTCACCAACGTGGCCTACTTCACCACCGTCAGCGCCGAGGAGCTGCTGCTGTCCAAAGCCGTGGCCGTGGTGAGTGCGGGGCCGCCTGGGCTCCGGGGCCGGTTCGCCTCGCCGTGGGCCTGCAGCGGCGCGTGCTGGGAGTTGGCGTCTTCACCTGCACAGCAGCGAGGCCTTAAGCTGAGAGCACACCTTAGCGTTTTCCTTTCACGCACGTGACCGACGTCCCGTATGACTCCCTGGATCAGGAGTTCTGAGTACAACATTTCTACACGTCCAGGCCTGAAAATCCATCCTGTTGTGTAGCCAGCATTCTTCTTGTAATGGATCTTTAAGATCAAGTGGGAAGTTATTGAATGAAAATGAATGCGTTCGGGGTATGCAAAATTGCAATGGATTCTAAGCTCTTTCTTGTTTAAAACTTTCAAATGCTAATTTAACATTCTTTCCCCAAAGTATCCCTTAAAAATTTCCAAGTGGAATATATGTATGTTTCTAGTTTATCCTTTTGAATACTAGTTCTGGGCTGTACTAATTTTGGGAGATACCAAGTTTTTCAAAGTTAAATAGATGTCATCGCTACAGTCCTTCTCAGATATTAAAGATACTTATCTGCCTTTTAGCTCCCCAGGAAGTGGATACTCATAATTTCACAGCATTTTCTAAAATTCATTTGACTCCAGGACTCTCTTGGCTCCTGAAGGTCCTGCACTGGGCTGTTATCTTGTGACACACGCTTTGATTTGGTATAAAAACTTAGCTGCAAGAGAGCACGCGTTCGTGACCTCCTAACAATGAAGAGTCAACAGCAGACTTCCTCCCCATCCGTGGATGTCAGCTCCTGTTAAAATAGTCACTATTACCTCATATGAGCACCACGCACGGGGAGCAGATGATCTCATCCCCGCGAACCCAAGTGCGAGTTTGCGGTCTCCAGAGCCCTTGGCTCTGGGCGCTCCCGGGCACCAAATGGCCGGCTGCTGGGGCCAGGTCACTCATCACATCTCACTAGACAAAGGGCACCACTTACTCTCCGAGCCTAATGGGGTCCATTAATTCCCCGGCGCCAGCTGGAACAAGGACAGCTAAGACGCCCCACCTATTCTTCTTCTTTTGAAAATACACCCTCCCTGGAAATCTGCAACACTGTCCACGCTGTGACATAAAGAGATTTCAGCAGTTCTCTTTAGCCTTTCTATTTCCGTGGCTTGACTTCTTCGGCCTTGTATTTGTGTTCTAGCCTTGTTATAAAACACAAACGAACAAACAACGCTAAAGGAATTGCATAGACCGGAGAGGTGTGGGAAAAGCCCCGGAAACAGTTTTGGCTAATGGGGTTGCTCTGGGCATCAGACTTCAGAACGACGCCCGTTAGCAGAGCCGCGGTCACTGGTGGCTTTTCACCTTGTGTCTGTGTCCAAAGTGGGGTTGGCAGATGCAAAACGTGTCTGTGGTACCTCCTGCTGCACATCTGTGCTTCCCTGAGAAAACGTGGCCACCCCGTGTGCGTCAGGGTGTTCTGCAGAGATCCCTGTCTCTGAAAGTGGGACTCTGAGTCGGGCTTTTCCCTCTGAGTGGTGGCATCGGAGATGTCGGGCCCTCGTGGAGAGTGAGAGATGGCGCCGGCGCCCTGGAAGCAGGAGCTGCTGGCCCAGCCCCCCCAGACCTCTCAGCAGCGCTGAGTGAGCCAGCCCAAGAGGGTGGTTTCAAGCATCCACCTGGCCCAGGCGCACACAGTCCAGGCAGCAAGTTGGGCCTGGACGGCTTCATCTTACCCACCTCCTGCAGAAGCACTAACGTGCCTCCTTCTGTCTCACGCTAGACCTTCTCCGAGAGGCTCCTGGGAAGTTTCTCATTAGCAGTTCCTGTCTTTGTTGCTCTCTCCTGCTTCGGCTCCATGAACGGTGGGGTGTTTGCCGTCTCCAGGTGAGTGAGTTCAGACATTTCCACCAACACATTTCTGCTTTTGAGATTGGATGTGATGAGGATCAATTTAAAAGGAAAAGAAATAGGGCCTGGGTGAATCTGGAGTTTTTAAAGGGATAAGCAAAGCGCAGGCTTGGGACCGGCAGCGCCGGCACGTCCCGGTCCGTCCATTAGAGGGCGCTGTCGGCTCGTGGATGCTCAACGTGGCGTGCGGCCTGAGCACGGGCTAGCAGCAGCGTTTGATTTCTGGCCGTAACATCCTTTCTGTCGCTAAAGGTGGCAAGAAAAGGAAGTAAGAGACACCAGAGTCACCCCCCACCATCTGCATCCCTTTCATTTGATGCAGAAGTCTCTTTTGTCATAATGAAAGAATAAAACCTCATCAGATACAGCTGCGTGTCTGCACGTGTGCTTTTTTGCATGAGGTGGCGCTGGGCGCACAGAACAGGCACCGCCTGGCAACCAACCTAGAACTCAGTTCGCCATCAGCAAAATCAACACGTGGGGAGAGCTGAGCGACCAGATGTTGCTGCAGTTCCTCTCCAAAGAATGATGTTAGCAGATGCACAAAATCTGAAGCCCGATTTCTCCCTGTGCTCTCTATCTTATCCGAAAACTGACACCAGCAGTAGCCCTGCAGATGGGCCAGGCCATTTGGTATGAAAAGATGCCCCTTGTCCCCGGGATTCTGGATTTCTCCTTTGGAACGCCCAAATTCAAAGCAGCCCCTGCACCTGGCTTCTCTCCCTCCAGGCTGTTCTACGTGGCGTCCCGAGAGGGCCACCTTCCGGAAATCCTGTCCATGATCCACGTCCGCAAGCACACGCCGCTCCCGGCCGTCATCGTGCTGGTAATGCGCGTTCGTGGGGACCCTGCCGGTCTCGGGCAGCCCGCTAGCGAGGGGAGGAGACCGGACTTCGGAGCCGGCCTGGCTTTAAAAGCAGCTTGACGGGCACAAGTGGGCCGTGGGAGGCGGGAGGTCTCCAGGCTTCCGCGCTCAGTTCTCCCGGTGCGCACGTCTGCGGGCCAGGGGAGGGTGTGCTGGCCCCTGCGGTGGCGCCAGCAGAGCCCCGGCTGGTCAGTCCCAGCCCTTCATGCAGAAAACGGAGCCTAAAGCTACCGTGCAAAGATCCCTCCCCATCTCAGCGCAGACCCTGCCATGAAACGCACACAAATGACAGAAAAAGTGGCCAGGAACTTCCAGACAGAGCTGTGATAAAGCAGGGCACGGAGCCTCCCTCAAGGGGCGGAACGGCCGTGCAGGCCCTTCACTGGCGCTGCGCAAGTGTTTGTGCGGAGAACATGGTGAGAGGCGCGCGTCCAGAAGACGCTGAGGCCGCCCGGTGTCTTCTGGCGGCGTCTGAGCCTAGTTTGTAAGGTTGTTCTCACACGCAGTCTGACGCCGGGACGCCCCTGGGTGCCTTGGGCACTGTTTCCCCCAAGCATTGACTGTGTCTCCAGATGCTGCCTTGAAATTCTCTCCTAAAGCGCTCTGGAATGTTGCGGAGTGCTGCACTGGGGAGCACAGCGCACCCAAGGGCGCCCCTGCTGGCAGTCGCGCTCTGGTCCGCTGCAGACCCACCAGGAGCCGGGCGCAGGGAGGCTCGCCTCGGTGCCTCAGAGACCCTAGCATGCCAGTCCTCTGTGCCGGCGGGACACCCCAGAAGCCATTTGCAGAACCTGGCTCACATGACCCGATTGGGTCACTTTTGGCTTCTATCATTACTTACTCATCTCAGGGTACGGTCTTTATACTGTGAGCCGTCCAGTGCCGTTTCAACTCTGAGGCTGCTTCTCTCTAAAGTAAAAGGGTGAGCCGCACCTCGCAGAGAGCCCATCTGCGGTGGCTCTCTCTCCTGCCTGCCCCTGGGCCGCAGCCAGCCTGGAGGCTTAGCAGTCACGGGCGTTGGAAGGAGAGTGACAGTGTGGGCGGTGCTGCTGTTTTTCTCTCCCGTGTTCCGGCCTGACTCACGGGCCGCTCTCTCCCTACAGTACCCTTTAACGATGACGATGCTCTTCTCTGGAGACCTCTACAGCCTCCTGAACTTCCTCAGTTTCGCCAGGTGGCTTTTTATTGGGCTGGCGGTGGCTGGGCTGATTTATCTTCGACACAAGCGCCCGGATATGCACCGTCCTTTCAAGGTAACCTCGCGTCTTGATGGCTACATAAATCTTTCTCCTGGTGCCTGATCCTTTCCCATAAGGATGCTGGCAAGGTGGGGAGGGCAGATCCCCTGGGGTGGAATCTTTAACTCTTGCAGGTGCTGCTACCAATGGGATTTATTTTAGCTCGGAAAACGTTCTTCTTTTCTTACGTGATGTGCGGATCTTTGTCCCAGTTTTGGGAGCGGTGGCTTTAGATCGGGTATTCAGAGCGCAGCGTCTTCCGGAATGTGTGCGATGAGCTGGCACGTCCAGGTGGGGGGGTCCTGGCCCGGTCTCGGGCTGAGCACTTGGGGATGGCCACTCTGGGTGGCCGGACAGATGCGGACGGAACCGTCGCGATGAAAACTCCGAAAAGGGAACCGCTTTTCAAGTGTTCTTAAATGTTATGTCTTGTTGCACTGCTTGCTCTACATTGCTCACTGTAAATGAAAGAAAAATGTGAGATTTCCAGGAAAACCAAGAAGCGTGAACTTTGCACCAGCAGAAAGCCCGCTTCCCTGCGGAAGGGCGGGAACCGCTTCTCACCGCCTCAGGCTTGAAGTCCCGGGTGGATCTGGCCTCACTGTTTACTTGCTTTGAAGCGGAAGTGCAGCTCACCCCGGCCACCTCAGATTTGTTTCTAATTATAACCCCTGTCTGGGCCTGGCAACAGCTTCATTAGTGGGTGAATAGGAGTTGGCCCGTGTTCTTCTGGAGAATCTCCTGCAGAAAATCAATATTCTCTGAGAAGGCTTGACTCCTAACAAGCGGCCCGCCCTTGTGCTGCACATCAGGGCGATGCTAGCCCTAGTGATCACAGAGCCATGTTCAGTGCAGAACCAGAAATCATGATGGCGTTTAGCTGCTGAGGTGTCCAAGCCAATCTCCGATGAACCGCTCTCCGCCCTGGAGGTGATTCCATCACAGACCAGTCGAGGGCCGCAGGGTCAGTGCAAATTGTCAGGCTTGTCCTCCCTCCCGCCCTGGGTGTGATGAGGACACCTGCGGGCCCGCAGCCGGCTGGGTGGCGGTGCTGGAGAGGGCGTGGGCGAGCGCAAGTGGGCGCACCTGGGCTGGGGCACGAGGCGCTCGAGAGGGCGTGGGCGAGCGCAAGTGGACGCACCTGGACACCGGCGTATCAGGGCGGCGTCACGAGGACGCCAGCAGAGGAGAAGAGAGTTCGCAGCAGCAGCAGCTGCCCAGAGAGTAAGATGTGCCGGGGGCTGGAGGTCTGCCTGCCTCTGGCCCCTGGTCCCCCGCCCGCCGTGTGCCTGGTCGCCTCTCATGTAAAGGATAATAACAGCCTGAAAAAGCCACCGAGGGCTCCAGGCCGCCTTCTCTCCCCGTCTGCTCTGATCGTGGAGACCCTGCTCGGGGCCTTGCTGGCGCTGCACTGGCCCTTTGAGGGACGTGGGTCAGGTCAGGTGGGGCTGAGGTCCCCCCACCCTGCCCTCTGCCCCCTGCCCTGACCTGTGCTCTCCTCCGTGCTGCAGGTGCCGCTGTTCATCCCGGCCTTGTTCTCCTTTACGTGCCTCTTCATGGTGGCCCTCTCCCTGTATTCAGACCCGTTCAGCACTGGGGTCGGCTTCGCCATCACCCTGACCGGGGTCCCCGCCTACTACCTCTTTATCATCTGGGACAGGAAGCCAGCGTGGTTCAGAAGGCTGTCAGGTAAGGCTCTGGGCGGCCTCTGGGCCTGGGGCCGCGGCACCGGGAGCCCACGCGTGTTCTCCAGCCCCTGGCCGGGTGGGGTCCCCGTCGGTTCTAGGATGTGAGGAGCGCTTGGGAGCCCTGGGCTCATCTTCACAGGGGTGACGGGGAGCAGGGAGACAGCGACTTGAGCCCCCTGCGAATCTGTGCACTTTTCTCGGGCTTTCTCGGCGTCCTCTCTGGGCCCCGTCCCTTGTAACTCGCACTCGTCCTCTTGGGCCCCTGGAGCCCTGCCCTCCAGGGTCGGTGCTCACCTGCAGGCGCACACACGCGTGCCCAGGTGTCCGAGTCGGTGTGCAGCCCACACCCAGGCGCCTCGTGCTTCGACGGGCCCACGTCATGAGGCTGGCCTCACGTACCCTGCACTCGTGTCGGTTCGGCCCCTGCACACCTCAGTGCTTGGAGCTAGAGGGGGCGTGCCGCTGGCCTGCAGAAGTTGGGGGGATGTTTAGGGAGGTGCCGCTGGGCCCTTCCAGGTATGCAGTTCGGGCCGCTCCAGACATCTTAGCAGGTCAGCTGTTGCAGGTCAGGCTTCGGCAGCCTGTCGGTGACCTGACTCTCCTCTGAATCCCTCAGAAGCCACGTCCTCTTTATCCTGGGTTGGGTGTGGTTCTGAGAGGCTACCCCATTAACGTACTGGAAGAATGATAAGATTTGGGGGAGTGAGACAGAGACCCGCAAAGTTTCTCTCTAAGGTCTCAGCCCTGGTCATAGGTGGGGCAGCTGACAGGGAGCAAGACAATCAAGAGAATAACCTCCCCCGTCTGTTGTTCGATTTCCACACGTGCGCACATATGTGATCGGGCTTCATCCTTAGGACAAACTTCAGAGGGAGGAAAAGGTATTTCCCCACTCTGGGTTTTCTGCTTCTCCAGGGGAGAATGCACATGACCTGTTCTAAGTCACAGAGAAATGGAGAAGCAGCTCTAGAATTCAGGCTCCCGTCTGGAGTCTAGAAAAACCCTCCAGGCAGTGAAGGTGGAGCAGAGAAGTGAATACTGTGGTGATCTTGTAAAAAATGCTTTATTTGTTTTCATGCATCTTTGTAGTTTTTGGACTGTATTAGATTTCTCCGTCAGGTGTAGTTCCTGTAGTTCTCTCACTGTCATTGCACCTGTGAGCCATCACTACTGTCCTTTGAGCTCTCCCCGCCCCTGTTTTGATCCATCTTGGCCCCCTGCTCCTCCCCTGCTGTATGCCTCAACTCTGTGGTCACCTTGCAGATTTTGTCTTTTTCCCCCCTGACCCGATGTTTGGTTTCTCAGGATTCCACATGTAAGTGAAACCATCCAGCATTTATCTTTTTTATTTTAACTTGTTTCACTTAGTTTCGTCATCCCTTCCAGCTCCATCCATGCTGCTGCTAATGGCATGTGTTTATCCTTTTTGATGGCTGAATAGTATTCCATTTGGCTGTGTATGTATGCGTGTATATATGTATATGTGTATACACACAGTAGAAGACTGTGGTGATCTTGAAGAGACTGAGGGGAGTCTTAACATGGACCGTGTCAGCAGGTGTCCTAAAGAAAAGAACAGACATTACAGAGGAAAACCCTGTAGGGCTCAGTGACCAGGGGAGTTAGGGGAGGAGAAAAGTGTGGCTCCGCAGGTGGGAGGGGTTTAGGAGCAGTTCCTTGAAAGCCCACCCTGCTCTCCAGAGCCACGTCTCTCCCTTCATCAGCTCCTTCCACCCTCCACAAGATCCACATGGCACGTGAGGTGTGATATTTCTAGACCACTGGACAACCAGGACTTGGGGAGACGGAGAGTTTACTTTTGAACATAGACTCTCAGCCCGTTAACTAGGATTTGGCCCATGGAGACTGGACTCGGAAGCTCCTTCTAGATCAGGTAGCTAGTGGGGAGAGAGACACAGGTACAAAAGGTCCAGCCAGAGGAACGGGCCTGGCTTGCTGCTGGGTTTGGGAGACGACTCTTGTTCTTCTCAGTTGTTTTTGTTGGCTTACTTCACCACGTGGGTTTTTATAAGCCTAGTAAAAAGTCTAGGGAGATTCCTGATAAAACTGTTGAGAGATAATAGCCGTGTTACTGGGAAAAAAAAGAAAACAACTGGGTGATTGTTGCCTCTTGGTGCGCTCCACAGATGCACTTAGAAGTCAGGCACTGAGAATATTTCCTGCTACTCCTCATCAGAGTTTAGCTGGCATTTGGCGTCCTTTGGCCCCACTGAGCCGACACCTGGGTCTGGTCTTCTAGCTGGAGGCCCATCCCCCACCAGAGTTTGGCGACCAGGCGTGACTCCCTGCGAGGGGAACCTGTCTCGTTAGAGCGCACTGCTTCCTGTGGGCTGTCTCTCGTGTGTCTGCTCTGGTATGAGCACAAAAATAGAGCCTGATCTGAAAAAAAAAAAAAAAAAACAAAAAAAAAAACAAAAAAAAAAACAACTCTTCTTGAACATCTGCCACTGGGACTGCAGTCTGTGTGTCCCCGCTGCGGACAGCGCCTCGTTCCGGAGAGGGCGGCTCCTGGCTCACAGAGTCACCACTGAGCCCCGGGAGAGGGGGCTGGGGAGAGAGCAGCACCCCGGGGGGACTCGGGGCAAGGGGAGTGATGCGGAGCCCGCTCAGCCCAGCCCCTGCGCTCGCCAGCCCTCGGTCTTTTCATGGAGCCCAGGCTGGGCCGGCAGCAGTGCCTTGCCTCCTGGATGGCCTCCCAGCTTGTGTCACTTTGAAGCATTCTCTGGTGATTGTTCTGTCTCGTGTTTTGGGTCCCCAAGTGGGCAGCAGCTTTCTGTGGAGCTGCACCACGCTGTGGTGCCCGGGGGCCCTTCGGGGGCTGTTCGTCCCCAGGGAGATGCCGCCGGCCTTCTGCTGCAGCGACCCTCCCTGTGCCCCCGCACCGGCAGCTGCCTGCAGGAGCTGCAGAAAACAGCCCTCTGATCTGGGTTGGTTCTCCTCACAGCCTCCCTTCGGTAAAAAAAATCTGTAGTATTTATGGCTGCAGCAGCAACCATTTTCCTAGCCTTTGGCCAAAACAAAACACTCAGGCAGACACCAGAACAGCAGTCCCGAAGCCCCTCCTCCCCGCTCCTCCAAACACCTCCTTGTTGCTGGGGAGAATTTCTGTGCACTTGGACTGGGAGGCCAGGAGTGTCTGCTTGGGGCAGTTCGCTGACTTAATGTCAGGCGCCTTTGCTAGGGGACAGTGCTCGCGTTTTCTGTTATCACGTGAGTTCGCCCTAACACGCCACCAGATGAGACTTGAAAACCATCCTTTATCAAAATGCGTTCACCCAGGGCGCTGCCAGAAAGAGGTTGCACGGCATTCAGAAAATGGGGAAAGGCTGTGCAGTCAGGGAGATGTGCTGCATCCAGGAGCTGAGATTTTCAGAGATTCCAGGAATTTTTCTGGCCACAGGATGCCAGTATTGAACCACGGTTGTTTGAGAGTGCTTCTCGGTGAGATGAGAATGCGCTCTGAGGGAATATTCAGTTGCACAGAAAGCTTGCTCCTACCATCTGCGACAGCACACTTAATTCTTCCGGTGATTGATAGATTGATCGATGGATTGATTGAGAGAGGAGCAGCTCGCCCTAGGGGGCGCGGCACAGACCCGCGGGCAGCGGCGCCCTGGAGGGGCCCACCTGGGCCCCCCCCCCCTCCCCCGGCACAGCCGGGCAGCTGTTTATCTGGCTGCTTTACTCACCAGCCAAGTCTCGTCACTGCTGAGCGGAGCGGGTGACCGCAGTGGGTCCCGTGTTCGGGGCGAGATGCAGGGAGCAGCTTTATTGAAACCGGCCCCTCCGCGTCTCAGCCCCTGCTGGGTGGTCCCGCAGCCGTTGTCCGGCGTCGTGGTGGGCGCTGCGCTGCCCGCGTGCGAGGCCGTCAGGCCCCCAGGCGCCCCGGGCTGCCTGACGCTTCTGCAGACTGAGCCAACTCAGTGCGGCGTTTTAAGTGAGCTCAGCTGGCTCGGCTCCTTCCCCCAGTGCCTGGACGTCTCCACGGGAAGTGAGAAAACACGTGTGAAAGGGTTTTGGAACCCTGGAAAGGAAAGCAGACTGTCACTCTTCTTGTGGCTCCTGGGGTCGCCTCACCCTGACGCTTCGCGGGAAGCTCCGTTCCCAGACTCGCTGCCGCTCGCGGTCGCACTGGCGGGTCAGTAGCTTCAGCTGGTTTTGGGAAGTCTCCTGAGTGCAGGGGGAGGCAGACCCGGCGCAGCTTGGTCTGGGGTCTGCAGTCCCCAAAGCACCGGTCACGCGCGGCTTGGCCTCCTTTACGAAAGGGTATCAGGGCCGAGACCCCAAGGCCAGAGCCTCACTGCGCCGAGGTGGCCTGCCGAGCCCTGGCTGCCCACCCCTGCCCCACGTGGGTTAGAGGGGACATCTGCGGGCCAGGCGCAGGAGCGGCCACCACCTCCATTCAGAGAAAGTGCTCAGGGCCTGCAGAGGAGGGAGCACAGGGGAGAGGGGAGGGCCGCGTGGGCATCTGGGCATCGCACCGCCTCATGCCCTCCCTGCGGCTGAGCCGCACCTGCGGGCTTTCGGGAAGGGGCTGTCACCCTGGGACAGCGCAGCAGGAAGGCGCCCTGAGTTTGTCCAAAGCCGCCCAGGGCTGGGGAGAGGGAGAACACAAAGCGGGAAGTCAAGGTTTGGAGTCCAGGACACAAGGAAGCGCTTTGGGAACAGCACTTCGTGCAGGAGTGGGTGCCGGGTGGGCATTTGTCCAAGCAGGAGAAGCCCGCAGACAGTGTGCGTCGCATGGCCTTGCAGGCACCAGCGCGGTGGCTGCCCATGGGGCGGGGCATTGGGGAGCGGGGTTCTGACCCCGGCTTTCCTTCGCCAGCACTGCTCTGATGTGCTGTCTGCCCAGCTCCTCGGCCTCCTCCTCCCCAGCGACCCCTGTTGGCCTCCCACGAGCCCGTCTTTCTAGGGTGATTCTCCAGCTCTCCTTCACGTGAGCGTGGACTTGGGGCGCTCTTGGGGGCCTGTCCTGCTCTGCGTCTCCACCTGCAGGGGCCCAGACCACCGCCCTTGCTCTAGGAGCCCGTGCTGGCCGGCCCTCGGGTCAGACCTGCAGCGTGGGCGCGGCTGTGACGTGCGTGTGCCGAGGACACCGCGGGCAGCGTTACCAGCAGAGGGCATGGCCGCGTGCCGGTGCTGGCCATGCTGACCAGCGCTGGACTGTCACGGTGACAAGCACAGTGATGCTGCCTATCTGCCTGAGGGGTGTCGGGTTGGAGCCTCAGCATGACAGCGCTGCAACCAGGCGGGCCTGGCCGGTTCTGCAGGTTGATAGCAAAGATACAAGCTGAAAGGAGGGGCTGGCGTCCTGGGGGGTGCGAGTCACGGAATTCGAGGACCAGCCAGGCGCAGTGGCTGACCGTTCTGTGTGTCCGGGGCCAGCTGTGCTCTGCCCCCACAGGCTGCGCTCTGCCTGCTCCTTCCGTGAGCCCAGGCTGGGCTTGGGAGATGTGTTTCCAGGGTCTTGGGTGATGTTCGAGTTGCCAGTCCGGGGATTATTATACTTTGAAAACTGCCGATTTCATCCAGAGCCCTCATTTTAAACATCATTTTTATTGAGCTGTAATTGCCATTTAGCCTTGTGCCAGTTTAAGGAGCTGGCTTGATGCGTTTACTTATTTCAATGTGATGCCTACAGAAGCATTAGCTAAATCTTTATCATGCACTTACGTCCTTTTTGGTTGAGCACAGTTCAGGTTTATTCACTTAGCAACTAGGACGGTCACAGCCCAAGCTGTTGACTTGCATTCCTGGGCTCGGTCCCCTCTCCGGGACGAACCTACCTGCTGACTTTCACTCGTACCCATAAGTGACACCCCAGGCCCCACTCCTGGCCCCTGGTGACCAGCATGCTGTTTTCCTAAGTTAATTTTTTGTTTAGTGTCCACATAAAAGTGATATCCTACAGGATTGTCTTTCCGCTTTAGCTCACGTTATCAGCGCACTGTCCGGTCCATTCACAGTCAGAGGCAGGATGTCCTCCGCGCAGGCCGCACCCATCTGTTCGTCCAGCAGACACGTAGCGTGTTCCGCACCCTGGCTCTTGGACTTGGCTCTTGGCTGCAGTGAACGTGGGTTTTCGGGTAACCTCTGGGCTGCTGCTCTCCCCCCAGCCCCCTCCCCACACACACCTGGAGTGGGTAGAGGCATCACACGGTGGTTCAGATTTTATGTTGGAGGAACCACCCGTTTCCCATAACAACTGCACCAATTACATCACCAGCAGCAGCGTTGAAGGAGTCTCTTTTCACGACATCTGCACCCACATTTATTCTCTTAACCTTTTGGAGAAAAGAAGTCCAAAGAGAGACAAGATGTTGTGTGGTGGTTCTGAGGCCTGGTGGCGAGCCCTCCTCTTGTGCTCCTGGCCACTCGTATGTCTTTTGGGGAAAATGTCTACTAAGATCCTATGCCCAATTTTTTTTGGCTTCCTAATTCTTTTTTCTTTATTAATTTTTTAAAAATTTACATATATTTGACAACAATTGTAATCCCCATATATTCCCCATCACCGTATCACCAGTGCACCATCACCTCAGTCCCCCATGCTCCCGTCTGCCCTCAACCCTCCCCCTCTTCCCTCCCCACCAAGTGTCTCCAGTTTGTCTTTATCTTTTCATTTTTGGTTTTTGTTTCTTTCTTCTTCTTATTATTATTGTTCTTATTCCTTTCCTTGATCTTTATTTGGTTCCCTTATATTCCTCCTAAGGGAAGGACCATCTGGTATTTTTCTTTTGCCTTCTGACTTACTTCGCTGAGCATAATCCCTTCCAGTTCCATCCATGTTTCTATGAATGTGTCTAGTTTTTCATTTTTTATTGCTGAGTAGTATTCCATTGTATATATGTACCACAGCTTTCCGATCCTCTCATCTGTTTTTGGGCATTTAGGTTGTTTCCAGGTCTTACCTATTGTAAAGAATGCTCTATGCCCAATTTTAAAATAAATAATTCCCCCCCCCCTTTTTTTTGGGGGGTGCTATTGACTTGTATTAATTCTTTCTATGTCTTGGATACTAATCCCTTAGCAGATACATGGTTTGTGACTATCTCCTCCTGCTTTGCAAGTTCTTTTCCGTTCGTGGGTGGTTTCCTTGCTGTGTAGAAGCTCTTCCTTCAGTTTCACGTAGTCCCTCTTGTTTGTTTCAGTTTTTATTGGCTGTGCTTTTGGTGACTGACTTATCTAAGAAATCATTGCTGAGGCCAATGTCAAAAATTTTCCCCTCGGTTTATTTCTATGAGCTTGATGGCTTCAGGGTGGGCTGATGCAGGAAATCCACCTTTGCTCTCTGAGCATCTTTGAAGCTTGAGTGCTGCTGGGTTTTCACTGCTTCCTCTTTCTTGTCTAGAACTTTTTTTGAGATGTTTTCTTCAGTCTGAGTATGTTGCTCTTGGCTTTGTGTGTGTGTGGGGGAGGGGGGAGGTGAGTGTTGTTTCCTCCTAGCCCCCCATCTTGCTGACGTCCCCTTCCAGATTCCTCATCCTGGAAAGTAGAAAACCGAGGCCCTAGAGAGAAGATATTCTGCCCAATAATATACTGCAAGTTTGGGACTAAAATTATATCCAGAATCTTCTGATTCTATTGAGGAATTGGTTATAATCTCACAAGTGCAAACTCAGCAAAGAAATTTTAAATAGAGTGTGAAGTGTATCTTGAACATTTATTTGTATCTTGGTCTTATTGTCTCAAACTATTTCCAGCCACCTGGTTCATGAATAAAAGTCTTATCTGAATACAAAATATTAATGTATTCTTGCTGAGAAGCCATCGTGGGAAGTTATAGCAGTGACAAATAAATTAATTGAGCATGATAGGATTCTAATGAAGAAAATAATTCTTGAAAGTGCTGTATGAAATGGGCGGTTGTGTTTTCAGTATTCATCCCCAAATAATTCACATTTAGCTATTTTTTATGCATTTCTGATTTCTGTGCATTTTTAATTTCTCTTCTTTATTTTTTTGTAGACAAAATAACCAGAACATTACAAATAATACTGGAAGTTGTACCAGAAGAAGATTGCCATAAATTATGAATTAGTGCGCTCAGAATCTTGGCAGTCTGTCCTGGGCTTGTTTCTGCCCAACAGGTAGAAACACAATTTGGATCTTCACTTCATTTTCTGAAAGTCCAGAGGATTGCAGCTTTGGTGATGGACTGAAGGAGTCCGTTGTTGCTGTTCATCTCTTTTCGTGTACTCAAACTGGTCCTAAGAAACGTAGTTGTACTGCATGTAGCTGTGGGAGCTTAGAAGTAGTTGGCTCATGAGTTGACAAGCCTCTTATGTGGCCTGGGGCTGGCTGGGGGAGGGTGTCAGCTGCGGTGTGTTCCGTGTCATTAGTGGCCATTCTCTGTCACAGGCCGTAGCCCTGCTGAGCGCCTTCAGACTGAAGATTGACATGCCTTCTGTATATAGGAATTGTTGTAAAAATGATGGTTGCATATTCTAGATACAATACTGTGAAAAGGGTTTCTACTCTTCTAGAAGAAAAAAAAAGCACACTCATCCCTGTGGCCCGGAGGAAAGACAGACATTTATTTTGTGTGACATTGCATTGGTTCTTTTGAGTGACTGAATTAGACCTCACTCATCTTTCAGTGGATTATACTGAGAGCATTTTGAACAAAGGACAGGGTGGGGTATGCCTCATTTTCTTGAATACATTAAAGAAGAGTTGTGGGGGAAGGGGCTTATGTCTAAGTAAAAATCCTTGGGAATTTATGACATTAAGATTTTTGTTTTTTACTCATGTTCAGAAGGTTTCATAATTATGTGTCATTTTGTTTTGACATCGCCTCTTTTTATCTCCAGGAAAGGATAGAACGCCTTTCTTAAGACTGAGCAATAGTTAGTTTGGTATTATTCTCTTAAACACAACCACCAGTTTTACTAATGATTTACCCCTGGAAAAGTATATCTATCTATGTCTCAAATTTTTATATTCTCACATTACAACCTCAATATAACACAGAAATGTCCAAAAAAGAAAATGTCCACAATACTATGTCCATCATACTAAATATGGCTATATACAAAGCTTGTAATTCTGAACAATCTTTTTATTTCATAGCTATATTTATATGATGATGAATTTTGACAGTTTGTATATTTCCTTTATACATTTTAAATTCTGTTAAGATATCTCTTCAGATAAAACTGTCCAGATCAATTAGGAAAAGACATATATTTACATAAAAATTGAGGAGGAAATCTCACTGCTAAATAAGATTTACAACTGATGTTTCTAAAAATTTTCCACTTCTATCTCTGGGCTTTGTCAGTAATTTCCTCACCTTAATTATCATTCAACTTGCACAAGAGATAACTGATAATAAATTCATTGGAAGAGGAGTTGTATCTTCAGATAGTGGTTGAAGACCACAGTTTAGAAAACTGTGGAGTTTTCAAATGCAAATAATACAATGCTCACATCTGTTAACTATTACATACATCTAAGATTAACTGTTTAGTTGCAGTCGGGTATATGGATCATCCTTTCATTTGTTTCCACTTGCAAATAAGAGTTTCCAAAAGAATTACACTGATTAAAATCATTTAGAACAGATACAGAGTTCATAGACCTCCTGCCAAAGTAAAATGAGGCTGTATCGTTTGAAGCATTTCCAGTGCGCTGATTTCAACATTCACTCTCGGTAACTTTGAATATATATCCAGCGTTTTTCCTCACAAACCTAGTGTGTGGGTCTCTAAGTGAGTTCATAAAAATTCCTTCCTTTCTCTCTGACCAGAGGGGTTTCAGAATTTGATCTGCTCTCTCTGCTTCCTTTATCTGTTTGCCAGTGTCTCTCTCCACTATATTGTTGCTAGAGGTTAAAATAGATTTTCTTTAGATTCCCGCTTCTCACACTCTTGGCCCACATCATCTACAGCAGCAAGCTGCTTTTGACTTTTCTCTTGTCTAATGAAAAAAAATTGCTAAGCCGCATAGGGAGGTCCGTGTAGCTTTGCTTACTCTTGAGGTTAATGCGCTGCTGTGGCGGTGGCAGGTGGTTCTCCTTGGCGCGTGTGGTTCTCAGACCTCACATCTCTTTAAACAGATCCGTGTTCACATTAGTGAGAATAGTGAGTGGCAGCGTTCTCCCCAGCCTTCCCAGAGGGATTTTGCATCTTAAATGTTTAATGCCACCGTCATGTATTTCAGCCAGAGAGCCAGTGATTTTTAAAAAGTGAGGGAGATTAAGTTGTACTTCCGCGTCATGTTAGGAGACATCATCATGACAAGTTACAGTGTTTGTAACCAGGGAATCAGTATTCATAATTTTTATTCAGAACGATACCATGTTGTAGCGGCAGGAAACGGGGTGGCACTGGAGGCAGGGTTCAGAATGGTTCTGGGCAGACGGGTCAAGGAAGGAGAGTCTTGGAGCCCTCGGTGGCTTTTCATACTTTATTTAGTAGAGGTGGCCAGGTACATGGCAGGCAGGGGTGCCGGGGGGCCGGGAGGCTGGCAGGCCTCCCAGCCCCGGGCGCATCTCACCCTCTTGGCTGCTGCTTCTCTCTGCTGCTGCTGCTGTTGGTCCTGTCGGTTGGTCCTCACAGTTCTGGCGTCCTCATGACGCCGCCCATTTATGCCCGTGTCCAACTCAGGTGCGCCCACTTGCGCATGCCCACCCTGGAAGGCTCGCAGCACCGCAGGTGTCCACCATCATCAGTGGTGGGCGGGTGGAAAGACCTGATCAACTTTTACCCTACACATGTCAAGCAGATTCATGCACACATACATATATACGTGTGTGGGCACACACATATTTTATACTGAGTAAAATATTTTCTCATATTTAGAATATAAGTTTATTCTAACACATATTTAGAATATAAGTTTATTCTAACACAAGAAGCACAAGGGGTCAATATTGTTTTAGACAACTTACATGCCATTAAATGTTCTGATTTTTCTGGGTATGCAGAATCTCCAGTATTTAAACAGATCTAGTAAAGGCTTCCAAAGCTTCAATAATTTAATTTTAAAAATAGGATGATTCTCCTTACACACTTATAAATATTTCAGTAAATGTTTTTGACCTATTTTTGTAATGGTAGATGATAATCTTGAGATTTTTCCCTTTCAAGTGAAAGAATCTAGACTATCTAAATCGGGATTCGGTCAGCTGGAAGTAGGCCCCGTTCTTGTGTTTCTTTAGGAGATTAAATGCTTGTCCAAGATGGCTGACTGTGTTGCAGACACAGTACAGACAGGCTAACTGCTCACTCCTGCCTCCCGACAGAGCTGGTCTGAGCCGGGATAGGCTCTCGTCCTTCATGGCTGCATTAGCATGTGTAGTGCTTTAACACTGAGAATGCTATCTTAGCAAATTTCCAGATTATCTTACGTGTCTGTAAACTGGATTTCCCAGTTGCTGCTTGATGTTTCAGCAGATAGCTGGCGTGAGGATAATCGTGGAAGTCCAGAATTCCTCAGTCCTGAGCTGCCATCAGTCTTCAGGAAACTCATTTCATCTGTTTGCAGGTGAATGTAATGTTCACTAAGGAAGCAGACAGTTTTGACCTAGAGTTGTTTTCTTGTAATTGAGGTACAGGTTATGAAGAAATACAAAACAAGGCCAGCATTACAGGAAATGAAAGTTAATCTGTGATTAGAGGTAACAATAATTTGCTGTTTAGTCAGAGAAATATTGCAAATGAATTGTTTGTGGGGCAAAGGCAGGTTTGCTAGGAGCTAAAGAAATGCAAGTTTTGGGCCTCTCATTCAGACGTGTCTATTCCTGCTGCAGTTCCTATTTCACATTAAGAATTTTGCATTGACTTTCTCAAGAAGACGAGCAAAATTATTATCTACTTCTGGCCCTACAAAACCTGTATCTGTCTCTGTGCAGGAGGTTGAATAGCCACCGCTACACTTTTCTGCTAGGGAAAAAAAATAAAACAAAAAACATAACCATGGGGTCTTTGTAGGATTTTTTTAAAAAAATGTGATTTAATTAAAATATCTCTATATAACTCTAAGTGCCTTTCTTATAAATATATTATGTGGTATGTAAACAGAGTTTCACCTATGACACATTTTATGTGTCAACTCAATTATAGAAACACAATGAATGGGATTTTAATGGTAGCTCTTTTTCTTAGTTTGGGAAACAATAGAAAGAGCTTGGGGACGTGAATGCGGAGGGTTCGAGAAACATGATTTTACTTGAATAGCATCTTGCTTCATTTTACCTACGTGACATGCAGTTTGTTGGTACCGAGGATGTTTACAGACTTACAAGTAACTTTCCTGAGGTCAGAGTAGGGAAGGAAAGCGGGAGCTGTGTGAAGGGCAAGAAGTTGGTGGTGGATGTGTATCAGAGTAGCTGGGCCGTTATCGCCACAGCTTCTGTTTACGTTGTTCATAGACGAGTTGAGGTTAACTTTTCCACTAACAGTATTTAATCTTTCTTCATATGTGTAACATGTAATAATGTGACCCCTCATTATTATACTTAAAATACCACCTTTTTAACAGCCGATGTTTGAAGATGACTGCTCTTTCTGTTGCATCTTCAAATGAGTTGGAGTCCAAAAACAAACAGGTGGTCTCTTCTGAGATCTGACACAAATTCACACACCCTAAGTGGCGGTTTGTGGAGAAGTCACCAATTTTCCATCTGTTGTGAAATACCGCTCTTCCTGGCCACCTGGCAAGGCTGTGGACTTGATCTTCCCGAGGCAGCGCTCCCTTTTCTTTGAGTGGAGCAATGATTCAGTGACTTTATGTTTTTGGGGTTTTTCTCCATGCCATCCTCAAAAAAGGGGTGAGTTCTCATATGGAGTTAGTCCCCTGGACATCCCAGTGCCAAGCTAGGGCCCAGGCGTCCACCCTGGGGAGTCTGAGCGCTCCCTTTGCTTTGTCACTGTTGTCTTTGAAATGCCCCTGGAGAGTGGCTACAGGTCCGGTTCCGCACCTGCTACACGAGTGTATTCCCGCCGCTGCGTCGAGGGCACATTCACAGCGCCCAGCCCACCTCACAGCTACACGGTCACCGACCTCCCCAAGCGCGTAAGCCGAGGGCATCTGAGGGCAGACAGGTGGAAACCCCAGTCTTCACAGGCACGTACTCTGTCCCCCCCAGCACAGACACTCCGACTCTCCAGAAGGACTTTGGAGGGCCTTGCGTCACTGGTTGGAGACCTGCCCGCAGCGTCCTGGTCACGCCGGTGCGTCTGCTGGGGCCCAACTGGAGGCTGGAGGGAAAAACCACCAAGGCAGCGGCCCGGGCCCAGGGCTGTGCTGGGCCCTCAGCGGGGGACTCTCACGGCCTGTAGGTGCCGGCATGGGCAGTCGGTGAGCCCTGGCTCGACGCGGACCCGCTGCCTTGCTCGCTCCCGCCTTGCGGCACCGGGCAGGCCCACGTCTCCGCAAAGGGGCGCGTGCGCGCTCTCGGGGCGCACCGTCTTGTCTCAGAGTGGCCGAACGAACGTTCCTCTAGCATCTCTCCTTCCAGATTTGCAGTTACTGGGTAATAGAATCTAAAGCGTAGGCTATTCAAGTGGAAAGCTGCTTTCAGATGGGTGTCTGCTCCTCAGAACAGACGCAGCGCGACCTGCAGCGGCCAGGTGCCGGGCGTGCGCATGCGGTCGCCGGTGCTGTCCCCTTCTGGAAGCCGAGCACCTGTGTAGATACACCTTGGCCAGTGCACAAACCAAGAAGTCCTCCAAATGTTTTAAGAAGTGTAGGATTATTTTAATCCTCTCTTTGGAGAAACTTGTTACCTAACAGTTCTCCCTTGTGGGTATTTCTACTACTGCTGTAAATCTGTCACTAAACTATTGAGATTACATTTCAAAGCTGGGTTCTTCTCTTGGCCTTACCCGTGCTCAGAGGATAAACTAGCCATCTGCTTTTCAGGGCTCAAGACCGTGTCGAAAATAACCACGCACTGTCTGCGCGGGTGGCTTTGAAGGCAGGCCTTGGTCCAAATCTCCATCCTCTGTAGCTGGTTCGCAGCAAAGAGAAACAGGCCTTCAGTGGCGCCTCCGGACACTCGGAGGACTCAGCGAGGGCACCAAGTGCTAGGGTGGTGAGGGCTCTCGGGTACCAGGAGCGCCAGGTCTCCCCGGAGCCAGCGGCGGACAAGCACGTGGCGGTTTCGCAGACCCACGCCTCGGGTCTCGGCCGGCACCTGTGGCTTTCCGTCCGCAGCCCCTCAGAGGAAGGCGAGGTGAGTGGCCTCTCGCCCCGTGTGCGGGGCCAGCTCGGCTTGTCTTCCCTTTCTCACGGCTCTTGACTCTCAGCTCAGGGGAGGCTGCTAGCGGCCCCCGCAGTGCAGCGGCGCTGGGGATGCGCTGGCCCACGTGCTCGGAAGGTTTTGACTCCAAACTCACCTCATGATGAATCTTTCAGCTCTTTTTATGTATCTCTTTGTTTACTTATAAAATGGGTTAGTGAGCTTTGGGTTAAAATTAGAATTAGTAACGTAATTACTTTTTTAAATAGCAAGGATAGGGCAGTCTGTGGTGTGCGTTTATCGGCATCACTAACATGTATGGGGATGCACTTAAATGCCTTTTGTTTTCTGTGGAAGAATCAGTAATTTTGCAACAGTGGAACTACTTTAGTTTCCAGGCAAGGGGTTGCCTCAGGCATCCCTTTGATCTGTCTTTGAACTGCCATTCACAGACCACTTACATGTCTTACCTCTGGAATCCATTGTCACACCATTCCCAACCTGGGGCTCGAGGGGAGCAGGGGGTCGACTTGGTGATCCAAAATACAGGCACAAGCGACCCAGCTGAGAAAGACTGAGGCTGATCTTCTTCAGGGGCCTCATTGGTGGTGGGGTTGCCTTGTCCCAGTGTTTGATGTTAAAACCTGTGTTTATGCTAACTTCATACAATGTTGCCTATGGATAAATTCCTAAAAATCAAGAGTCCTTCTCTGCATCTGTGCTCCAACCATACTAGAGTACTGAGATACAGAACTAAGAAAGTACAAATGGTGCAGAGGGACTTGCAATTATGGGCTGTGCTGTGTTCAGTAGGGTCCTCTGGCACTGATGCCTATACCAGCATGTGAGATGTGAAGTAAAATAGATTTTTCTACAGCTTAATGATTTCCCTCTGGGGAGAGTTCTGGTACAGCAATCACAATGCCAGATGGTGTTTATGGGCTATTTGTGTAAGTGGTGAGATACTATGAAATAAGTGTGCTTTCATCTGATGGAAATGATTGACGTGTGTATTTTTATATGGAATAAATTTTGGTGCAATATGATGTCACTCAATTTTGCATTGAATTTAATTTCAATTGTTCTTATATATTTGTCCACCTACCATGCTTCCATTGCTTTGAACTTTGTATGTCTATTTTCACACATATTTTTACTTAAAGTATTTTAAATGGAAATTTAAATAAACATTTGCTAGTTTACATAATAAAGTTAATGTGTTTGGGTTTTTGTTTTGTTTTTTTGTAGCATATATCCATGGGAGGCCTTGGTTGTCATGATTGAATTGCTCTATCGTTGACTGTATGAATTTGTTGGAAGGAAATCTAAGTCTCACCTTCAGTTTCCTGCACTTAAAATAAACACTGGGTACTCTCCTCCCTCTTGGCCCACAGCCACACATGTGTCTGAAATATCCAGCAACTTCTGGCTTCCATTTCCACCTGTCCTAAAGGAGTCTTTCTATTTCTTATCTCTTAACAAGAGTCTTAGTCTTGCCTATCTCTAATCCAACCTACACCTATTTCCCCAGAAAGTTCTTCCTGAAACAAATATAATAAAAGTGTCAACATTGTTTATTTATGGATAAAATCTAAACTCCTCTTTGTAACATGCTGAGTTTTTTCATTACCTGCCGCCTCCTTGAGCCATCTGCGAACCGAACCGCATTTCTCATCTCCTTCTCCCCTGCTCTCATCTTTTACATCCCAGATAGGAAACGTCTACCCAGCATTCCAAGTCCCCTCTTCCAGAAACTGTCTCCAGTATGGCTCAGGACCTCACTCAACATCCTCATTAGCGGGGTGCACCCTCCTGTAGACCTCATCATACACCATTGCAATTGATTTACTGGCGTCCTTTCTCCGTCTGGATTTGCAGGGTTTTGGGGTTTGTTTTATTGACTAAAGCATAGAGGGAATTAAATGTTTATTAAATTCATAAATTCAACACTGAATGAGAGAATGACTTCTATGCATTAGATTTCATAATAAACATTTCTTAGAAGCAGTTTTTATTACCTCTAAATTTAAACAATCTGTTAGATTTTATGGGAAGGGTATTTCCTGGAAACCTCTTATCTCCAGAATGCAAGATAACTGGAATTTCAATGTCCCCTTTCTTCCCTGGTTCTCCTCTTCTCCCCTGTTGATTCTTGTCCCCTACACCCCATCTTCAGTTCTTGTAGGCTGTTGCATCTTGATGGAAAGGGAATGAGCAAACTTCCTGTGGAAAGGCATGAAGGGCCCTTACATTCTTGTTAATGTGTCTTTTTATAACAAGTGGGAAAAATGGTTGGGCATGTCAAGCAGAGGAAAATCTAAATTTTTGATTATTTAACTTATCCTTGAAATAGAGATTAAATAGCATTTTTCCCCCAGTGACTTGTTTTGGGAGAACAGTAAAAAGGAAAGCAATAGCTTTGGCACATATTAAAACACTGCAATGTACTTTATAGTCTTAGAAGTTCATCTTGTAGTTGAAATCTGTACCCTTTGATGACCTCCCGCCCCCTCAGGCCCTGGTAGCTGCTGATCTCCTGTTCCTATGAGTGTAATCTTCAAATAAGTGCATGTGCGTATCGCACTGATGACTTCTTAATGTAATGTCCTCAAAAGTGGTGTGTTACAAATGGCATGATTTCCTTTTGCAAATAACCAAATGACTCTCCCTATATAACATACATGTATATATATATTACATTACTATGTGGTAATATGTCTATATGTGAATGTACAATATAGGGATATGGTCTTTATGTGTATATTCTATTATCATGCGTACACAGAATATAGGCATAGGCATTTGACTTTATATACACATTAATATATATACAAATTAACATAAATGCATACAAAAATATATATTACCTGAGTGTCTAATAACAGATGAATGGATATGGCAATATATTTATATTTAATATGTATTACATAATATGCACACATATACAACACATGTATGTCATACATGTAGAGATGCAGGTACACAACAAACACCACATATACACATGTGCAGTGCAACATGACATGCAGATATAATGTACACATGTGTATATATCCTTGTATGTGTCATTTTATATACACATGTGCATGTTTATCGTATACATAGATTATGATGCTAATCTATGTATACTGTGATCTTTTATGTATACATACATTTAACAATATACATGATGCATGTTATTAAACATGTATCATAACAATACACAGGTATTATTTATTTATCTTTCATCAGACACAGGCAGTTTCCAAATCTGGACTATGATATATAATGTAGTTAACATGAGGCCAGAAATACTTTTGATATCTTGATTTTATTTTCTTCAGATCTTCCCAGAGAGGGGGTTGCTGGATCACATGTCTGTTCTAGTTTAATTTCGAGGACCCTCGGCGCTGGTTTCCACGCGGGCAGCAGCCATTTCCGCTTCCGCCCGAGCGCACAGGTGCGGTTTCCAGCGCGCGCGGCTGCAGCGGCCAGGGCTGCCCCGCTGGGGCGCGTCGTTACTCGCTTGCAGACGCACAGCTGATTCTTTAAATATTTATGTTCCACATCTTTATAAACTTTTTGATGGGGTGTTTAGACTTTGCCAGCATAGTCATCTTCAAAAAAAGGCGCTTTGCCTCCTCTCTCTCGGCCGTCTGTGCGTCTCCCGCCTCCCTGGACTGGCCGGGCTCCCCGCGTGGGCTGCGTCGGCTGCTGGCCGGGACCGCCTCGTCCGGCTCCTGATCGCGGAGGAAACGCTCTCAGCCTTTCGCTGTGAAGCTTCGCGTTAGCCGCGGGGTTGTTGTCTGTTGTTTCATTTTGTGGGTATGTTTCTTCTGCACCCCGTTACTGAGTTTGTGCAGTCACACCAGCACGTTCTGTGTTCTCAGAGGCCTTTTCTGTGTCTGTTGAGGTCACAGGTTTCGTCCTCCCTTCTCCTGATGCCGTGCGCTGCGCTGGCGTGTGCGCGGCGCCAGTTTGGGACACCACGACAGCCTGTCCCTCGCTCCCTGTGCTGGATCCTTTCCATGGGCTGTTGACTTCATTGCTGATGCTTCGCTGAGAAGCTCGGAACCATTTGCAAGGGCGCATCCCTGCCCGGACAGCGTCCCAGACTGGACTCTGGTCAGGCTGGGCAATGGGCTGTGCTCCTCTGCTGGGTGAGTCCAAGTAGAGTTCCTGCACCTGCCCCGCTGTGCCTGGCCCGGGTGGCCTGCCAACTCTGCCCATGACTGGGTGGGTTGCTGGCTGCGCTCTCTGCCTGGACGGACCCAGGCTTGCTCAGCACGGCCGGGCCCTTAGCTGCGCTGCCTGACTGCGCAGAGTGACCGAGCTCTTCGCTGGCAGGTTGGAGGTCAGGCCCTGCAGTTGGCTGGCTGCTGGCTTGGCTCTCACAGACGGGACTGGGGACTGGACTCGTTAGCTGCCCAGATTGTGGACTTGCTGGTCCGCAGTTGGGGGGCAGCTAAGTTGCTTCTCTGACAAGGCAGCTATGGGAGGAACTGTAGACTTCCCAGCTGCCTTCTAGTATTTGAGTGGAGTTGCTGAGTTGCTTAGCCTCTGGCCTGGTCATCGAATGGGCTGATCCCTGGACTAGCCCTCCACTGGCTGTGGACTCTAACTGTACCAAACTGCCAACCAAACATCATGGACACACATGGCCGCTGGCTCGGTCTGCAGAAGGCAGAGCAAGTGCCTGGGTCCACATCAGGCACCAGTGAAAATAGGAACCCACACCTGCCGGCTCTCTGTGGGGAGCTCTGCTTCCCCTTCTGTCTCTAGTGGGCACCCCCAGTGAGCCCCCCGACTCAGTGCCTACGTGGGTCTCCTGGAAAGCGCCAGCAATGCTGTGGAAATCTGGGTGCCCACCCTCGTTGCTCCTTTTCCTACTGGAGAAGTTGTAGAGCGGGGTCCTTTGGTGAAATGGGCGTGGTGCTGTGTCAGACTCAGGGCCCGGGGACACGTGACGCATTTCCTCTTCTCCTTCAGTGTGGGTTTTCTTGGCTTCTGTGGTTCAAGTGGGTCTTTCAGCCTCACTCCCTCTCCCCCTGGGTCCCGAGATCTCCATGAGCTGTATGCCTATGGGTAGCAGCTAGTTGCTCTTTCCGTGAGGGACTGAAGTTGGGATCCTCCTCTTTTGCAGGTTATGCTGGTGATAATTCTCACACCCAGGTTTCCCTTACCTGAATCTCCTTTACCAGATGTTTCTCTATGCACTTACAGTGATATATTGATTTCCTTAAAAGAATAATTTGATATCATCCAGGTGTGCCTAATGATAAGAAAAGGTTAATGTAGAAAGTCTATGATTATTAGTAAAACACTTTCTCAAATTAAAGCTCTCAGATTTCAGAGAAAGAATATTGAATCAAAGGACTGAAAGGGCAGAAGGAATTGAACAATGGTTCAATTTTGTAATAGATGTTATTTATCATTTTTATTAAACTCTGTATCAGCCATGTGCTTTGCATTGACTAGCCAACTCCTCACCACTTTTTATGAATAAGACAGATGACTGACTTCCATTTTTGGATTAAGAAGATGAGTCCAAAATAGCTAAAATGGCTCGCCTAGAGCAACAGAGAAAGTCAAAGAGGTCAGAGTAGAAATTCTGATGTAAAACCGCGCCTAAATTGCAGACTATTGAATCAAACCATCTCTCAGGTGAAGACAATAACATAGTTTTATTTATAAGTCATTAAATGTTTGTTTTGTGTCTGCCATATAATTAGCAGTAAATTTTATGATATGGAAAATCTAACCTGATTCTTCAACCCCAGGAACTCACAGTAATTCATCCTGGGTAAAGAAAAATCTATAATAAACCACAGGAACATATAATTCCATACAGGGTGAGGTTCATTATGAATCTGTGCTATAACGAAAGTGCACTAAGGATGAGCAATGTTGGGTTCTGCACTGGTCCTTTGGCACTTGGAGGAGGCGGTCTGGAGACAGAAGTGGAACTTGGAGGACGTGTGTCTGGCTTACAATTGAGAAGAGGCATATACTCACAGATGACTGCGCTTTGGTTCACAAGAGTAGAAGCAAGGATAGTAAATGCCGAAAGAACAAATGTATTGTCTACTTATGGCAGAACCTTTTTTTTTTTGTTTGTTTTTCATGATATGCAAACAATTTTAATCATTCATAAAACATATGTTACTAGATAGAATAAAAACAAATACCTAGATTTCAGACAAATTCAGTTGCTTGCAAACTTTTCAAGTAACCACATATTTTTAGGAACACTATGTATACTTTCTGATACTTTTTCCCTTACCTTTGAAATGAAGAGGTTAGTTTTATGACAAAATTCCTGTGAACAGTTCTTATGACATTGTGTTAGAGTCAGAGTTTGTCCAAACTTAGCTGACTGAAACCCGAAAAACGACCCACAGGCCCTATCCAGTAGGTCAGCTGATCCCACACCCCAGGCTCCCCTGGGCAGCCAAGGGCAGGGCGTATGAAACAATGTTATCTTAGAATGTGTAACTGGTAAACCACGTTGGGCGCCAAACTGTTACAGGGCAACCCTAATTTAAAATGGGTTTGCCTGACTGGCACTTATAATGCCCTAACTGCAGGCACACACAACAAAGGTTAATAAAGGGTTTTATTTACAAGGGAAGGAGAAATAGCGTAGTGAACCTTTTTATTTACTGAAAAAGTTTAATCTGCAGAAGGAAGCCACTAAAGACACTTCTGAAGGATTAATAGGGGCAACGAGAACATTGTGTCAGTTCAACAAGAGGGTTTTTTAGAAAATCTGGCTTCAGCAAAATCTAGCTGATGAACTTTGGCAAAATGGAGGCATGAAGAAGTTGAGATTGGGATTGGAGCTAAAGGAGCAGATGAATGAGAAAATCTGGAGAAAACGAGGGAACTCTGTGCCTGTCTTTATTATGGAGAAAGCAGAGGAAGAGAAACCCCCCAAGTTTTGAGCCTGACTGAATAGATTTGGTGCCAAACTTCTGATTTCCTTCCATGAGGCTGCTGGGGTGTTTCCCTTTCTGCAGGGCTGACTTTGAGGTAGGAAGAATCCATCTTGTCCTCACTAGATTATGGAGAAGAGCTAGGGTAAGAGGAGACACACATGCATCAGGTGAGAGGGGATCGTGTCGGAGTTCTTGGGGAGTTGTGTACTTACCACTTCTCTTCCCCACGTGCACTATGAGTCAGCCAAGGCATAAGTCAGTCATGTGGCAGATGGAAGAACAAAATGTCACCTTTACTCCCGACAGCTCATTTGGAGGATGGAATTCATAGCTACAGTGAAGCAGCTTCTGCTACTGGGCTCTAGAGTTAGAAAGACGTGAGCACCCATCATGGCAGCTTTGGGCCATTTTAGGTCTCTTCAAAGGGTCTCTGACCCTGTAAAAGTCAAGCCCAGGGACAACACAGCAGAGTTGCTGCCTCCCAAGAGAGAGAAGCCGCCTATTTCTATTTTTCCTTCTGATTCTCACAAGCAAGAGTGAAGCTGCACTCCTCTAGAGTGACGCCAAGGGTCTGGCTCCTTTCACTTGGAAATGAGGCTCCGGCGTGGGAGGAACCAGCTTTCCTGTCACGCCGTCATGTCCAGGGGCCCCTGGTGTGCAGAAAACAGGCCTTCTGCCCGTTGTCTCCACGTCTGATTCAAACATGTGCCTGGAAAGTGTGAGTTACTCCACAGCTGAGTAAATGAGTAAGTGAACCTGGCGGCCGGTGATGTGAGTTGATGGCGTTCACCATGGGGTGTGCCAGATGCCGATGGAAGGACGCCTTGTCGACGATACCTCAGGTCTAAGAGCACAGACTTGCGGTCTTGCGGTCTGTGGGCTGGAGCCCCAAGTGGGTTTGCAGGGTTGAGTGGGGTGTCGGAGCGCGTCCTCCGGCGGCTCTAGGGGTGTCGGAGTGCTCGCCCCGCCTTTCTCAGCCTTCCCCGCCCCGCCCGCATCCCAGCCCTTGGCTCCTCCCGTTTCTGTTGTCCCCCCCTCCGACGGCCCCGCCCTCCCGACCGGTCACTCTGGGCTGGGCTGGGTGTGGTGCGGAGCCCACCCTCGCCTCAGCACCGGTGCCTTGGCCGCGTCTCCGCAAAGCCGCTCCGCCCCGCGAGGCCTGTGTTCGGGTTTGGGAGCTCGTCAGAGGTAGGCCTCTCCACCGGGCCTTGCTCTGTCGGCCACAGGCACAAACCGCAAATAATGTTTGGGCTCCCCAGTAGTTTATGAAGCTGGTGAGGGAAGAGTGAAGGAGAACATAAGAGAAGAAAAGCCACCCGGCGTTTAATTCAGCTGACTTTAAGGAAAATGCTATCGCTGCAGTGAAGCGTGGCGGAGAAGACTCACTGGGGTGTGAGGATCCTCGGTCAGGTGTGAGGAATGCCGGCTGGGAGGTGTGGCCGAGCTGGTCTGGAGCCCGCGGGGCGGCCCGGTGGTGCTGTGAGCCTGCAGCCTGGGAGAACCGTGCTCCCTGCTGGCAGAGGGCTGAAGCCCTGTCGTATGGATATCAACAGGGCGACCAAGCTCCTGGGAGCAGCGTGAGGCTGGCTGAGAGGGGCCGGGAGGGGCCCCACAGGATAGGTCAGAGAAGAGCCTTGGGGGGCCAGAGGAGGGGGCGGTGGTTTTCGCCCTGAGCGCTCCAAAGCCCCCAAAGTAGAGGAGTGGAGAGCAGGGCGCAGAGCCCCCCTAGTGACCTTGTGGGGTGGTCTCTCAGCCTCCAGGGGACTGAATCTCCGGTGAGGGAAGCGGCTTCTAGGCGACGTCATGGGAGGTGTGGTACGGGCGGGCGGCGCGTCGGCTTGCAGGGTCGCTCTGCACGGCACGCTCAGGCCTAGTCGTCGTCTCACTGCTGCTCAATGTGGCCGGAGAGGACCAGGGCAGCTGCGTGCGGGACCGGGGCTCCTCGGTGGGTGATTTCGAAACTCAGCATTATAGCAAAACTTAAACCTCCGATTCATGTGAGCTCGGTAGGATAACTCAGCCCTTTGTGCTTTCTCATGAAGAAATCGGACGTGCAATAAGAAGAAAGCGAGACCTATACAGACGCACTTACTGGCTTCATTGTCAATGTAGTCCTGATCACTAAGTCCGGAGTTCCTGGGAGAGGCCACTTTATCAGCAGTGACACCCCTGTGTGGGAGTCACCAGACGCATGTGCCTGTTCGATCTAAGTGAGTTGAAATTGAATAAAAATTCCGTTTCCCACTCGCACTAGCCACGGCTGCAGTGCTCACAGCCCACAGCCACCATGGCCTCTGGTAGCCTCTGGCCATTCCTGTCACTGCAGAGAGTTCTCAGCAGCCCCGTCTGGAAGTCAGAGATAGAAGCGGGAAACAGGAGTGTCACAAATGAGAGACTTTGTTTTAAATTGGAGCATTCAAATGAAGTAAGGCAGTGGTGTCAGCCATGCGGCTAGGAAAATAATTGTTCTCGGTTTTGACAGATGCAGAGTGGAGAAGAGGTGGGAGGGGAAAGATTCAAGGACTGGAGAGGTGGGAGGAGACCGCGTACCCTGCACTGACTGCTTGTGAGCACTGAGTTCTCAACAGGTAGAAGTGTGTGTGTGTGTGTGTGTATGTGTGTGTTCCTCCTGATAAAGGAGCTAAGTGTCCGAAAGGCCCTGGAAGCAGTCAGCACTGGAAGAAGCTGGGCACTGGAGCCACAGTGATTGCGAGGAAGGCTTTGACTCCTCTAGGATTCTGGAATTTGTGATTCAGTGTGTCTAGCTCCCTAAGAGCGACAGAGATCATGTGCTTAATGTTTTGATAGTGTTATTTCCGGACATGGGGTCTGGCATAAGACAGATCCTCCATAAGATGGTCCAATGAGCGGATGACCCAGCACCAATTGGCATCTTGAAGTAACTTGTGTTCAGAGACAGCTGGAGTGCAGGGGCGGATGGCACCACCCAGTCTTTGACTTGCTTTGATCTTGCAACGACAGAGTAAATTTAGATCAATGGCAGTTCAGACAGAAGTAGTGGGAGAAGCCGAAGGGTAAAAAGCAGCTCATCCTGAAGGCCTCTCAGCTTCCCGAAGTCTACAGTGCTTCTGCACATTAGCTTTATTGCTGCACTCCACTCTGTAGTGACCAGGTCTGCACTAATCTGCAGCGATCTTCAACTAAAGCATAAACTTACACATCGAACAGATTTTGCAGACACCAGCAAGTTGAAAAACATGCAAACAGTGGGTGACATGAAGACATTGACCTTTTATTTTTTTTAAAGATTCATTTATTTATGCACACAAGACCTGGGGTAGAGGCCAGAGTCATGGGAGGTGAGAGGATTCACCAGAGACAGAGTAGGGAGCAGAACAGGCAGATGGACTGAAACACACTGCTGAGGGGAACAGCGAGCGAGGCAGGAATGGTCTGCTGCACCCTGTGGGTCCCCTCCCTGGCCAGGGATCGAACTCGCACTGCTGTGCAGCGGATGCTTCACAGTGTGGCGCTTGACCCGCTGCGCCACCAACGGGGCCCGACACTGACATTTTTGACTCACTTGAATAAAGACAATTGTAGAAGTTCATCTCAGTTCTGATCCAAGCAAACCTGTCCAGGGGACTGACTTAAATGCCAAAATTGTCCTGTCTGCTCACTGGATTAGATTCAGTGTTACTGAACTGAATGAAAAAGACTTCATTAAGTTGACTTCCATCCGATTTATGCTTTTGTCATTTCCTTCAGTGTTTAAGTGAAAATAACACATAAGAAATCATCGTTGACAGGCCTGGAATTTATCTTCTATTATTTATTGTGATACTCCTTTCTCCACCCACCATTACATTCTAACAAGTCAAATATCAGCTAAAGGGGTGTTTAAGACCTTGTAATTCACAGCATGCTGTCTGTTTTGACTACATTTAATGGCCCGCACTTACCCCAAATGAGTTAAAGCGTATTATTGTGTAAGCATTTATTTTCACTACTTTATTGCCCGGGTAAGGCATTTTCCTATTTCTCTACTGCTTTTCTGTTCTCTTGTAAGGTTAAATCGCAGGATGTAAGCAGCTAATGAACAGGATTAGATCTGTGCCAGCAAGGCTGATAAGTGCAAGGGTCACCCCCACACCAGCAAATGGGCACCTGCATGTCCCCACCAAACACTCGCTCCCGTGCTTGCCCACCCACCTGTAACTCCAGGAACCTTTTCCCTCCCACTCAGTGCCTCATCATGGGTTTCTCTCTCTTAGAGACTGATACTGTCATTTATCTTGTTGCTCATGTCAGAGAACTTCGGCTATCATTCCAAACTATGGCCCACACTCTTGTCTCAGACACACATTACATTTGATGAATTGAGAGTCTAATTGTAAGGGTTTATAAGATAATTTGAGGAAAGCAAAGTTCTCTTTCCCCCCTCTGAGGATGATTTAGGTTGGCTGTGTGGATGTGTATCATGTATAAATGATTAATTACAAAGACTTAGTTCTATTTTTTTCCACTTGCGGTAATTTTCTGTTGACTTAGTAAAATCTTACTGTGTTTAATAGTGTTTCGCTATTGAATAATGCAGGAAATTGGGATTTGGATAAATTATAATATTGGTTTTGCCAATGAAAAAATTCTAAAGAACTATGATGAGAGCTTGGCCGTCTATATCAAATGTAGGCTAAAAGGCAGTGTATATGTGAGAATTAGTCACCCGGTAAATACATGCAAATGTTTCTGCTGTTAAGTCAGCCATTCAGCGGCTTTGTTATGGAACATTCCACATCCTGTCAGTTATCTCTGTAAGAGTCAGAGGAAAGTATGTTTATAGCTATTTGGTTACTTGGCTAGTTATAATTATTATGTATTAGCTCTGTGTAATTTACTGGAATAAGTATCAAGGGAAATTAAGAGAAAATAATAAACATGATATGTGCATATAATGAGTTCCCATCAAATGCAAGAGACAATCCAAAAAGAGATTTTAAATAAGCAAAATTCAGTCAGTGAGGGTTGCAAAATTACATACTCAAAATTTGAATATCAAGTGGGAGATGAAGATGGTTTTATAGCATAACTGAGGATGATAAATAATAGACAGTGTGAATGTCAGCAGCACAATACATAAATAAATGGGATAGAACCATAAACATTAAAAATGTTAATTTCCAAAAGTGCTTACAACATGAAAGACGCTCATACTGTTTTGTTGATAAAAATAATGTATGATTCAAAATCAAATACATAGTGAAGAAATTCAGAGTATGAAGCTTCTAGAAGTTTACCTTATGTAAAAAAATAAAAAACTCTTGTGCAAGAAACAAAAGCAAAACAGATCTTTTTTATAGCTCAGCCCTGACATGGTACTCTGCCCTTTTCCTGCTGTGGGTGTCATCGCTGCCTCTCCCATAGATTTGGGGAAGCTTGGGGAAAGCTTGGGCACCCGGCCATATCATCAGAAAAGGTTATTCTACACTGCAGTAACAAATAACCTAAAATCTTATTAACTTATAATGGGACATGTCTACTTCCCTCGAGATAATACTCTTCATGGTGATTTCTGGTTCTTCTTGTATTTCCTCTGGATGGAGGCTTTCCCTTCTGGACCTTTGTCACCGCAGAGAAGAGGGACGTGGTAAACCACTCACAGGTGAGGCATCTCATCAACTCACACCATTTCATGCACTTTTCATTGGTCAAGGCAGGCCATGTTCAGTCAGGTGAGACTGGGAAACCTTCCACAAGGGCCTCTGAAGGAAGGGAAAGAGTAATCTTTGATCTCTCAGGAAACGGCAACCTTCACCTCTCATCTCCACTCCCACACATTAGTAACTGCTCACCTTGAATAATTTTTCACCTCTGCTCTGCTCTAGTGCTCCATACTCAAGTCACATCCTTTCCTATGGCTTTGTCCTCTCAAAGGAATTCAAATCCTATTTCCTGTGCAACCTCCTGACTCCATATTCAAGAGGAGATGGATAGATCTTCTTAATGAGCCTCCAGGGGATATGTCTTCCAAGCAACACTTGCATTATCATCCACTTGAAAATGGATGGGCGCTTTCTCTGTGCTGACCTGGGACTGTGGGCCTGAAGCATTCCCCTTCCTATAGCTGGCCAGGCTCTTCTAGCTACCCTCCCTCCTCTCTTGGGTAATCCCCACACAACCAGTAAGTAGAATAGGGCTGGCACCGGTTAACTCTTAACAAAAAACTGAGGGGACTCCTCTTTTCCTCTTGATGACTTTAAATACTCTTCTTTCCTAATAGGGCGGCCTCCCCTTGCAGTGTATGTATCAAAGTTTGATCTTATTGGGCCTTTGACCTAGAACAGAAAGAAGTTTCCTATTAAATATTTCAGTTGCTGAGCTTTTAGACTTAAATACAGGGCAGGTTCTCTGGCACAAGAATGCTCTATGTTAATTTTTAAAATTTTGTGATTGACCAGATTTTCTACATTGTTATTCTTACAGTAAGCAGAGGATTGCTTATATATTTTGAAAAAAGCAAAGCATTTATTTAGAAAATCCACATTATAAAAAAGTGAAGCATGCTCTTAGAGAAGGCTGGCTTCAGGGGGGTGCAGATGGTTCTAGATCACGTCAGTGTCTCTAGAGTATCATGTTCTTTTTTATCTTTTTCACAGTTCCCATTATTAAAATCTTTTAGGGTGATTTTTCTGTGGTATTCATCCTAAGGAACCCATAAATGGCTATATGTACACTATACAAGTTAGCCTCTTTCACTTTTCGTTTCTGGACAAAGGTGAAAAAAGGTGACCCATGGGAATAGGACATTAGAAGTTTCAGGGCCTTAGATCTATCCTCATATGTAGAACTCTGTGGCCTCTGCTCTTCTGGACCAAAATGAGAATGTTCTAGATGGAGTTGTCTCTCTAAACCATCTAGGTTTTAAGACCCAAAGTGGCAAAGCAGACGACATGTCCCATCTTGTTACTCTCCTTATTCCTCATAGAAGCAAACATTACCCAGCAGTCATTTGAAGAGAGGGCAGGGGCCAGACAACAAGAGAAGGGTTCCGAGCAAGGCTGCCTGTTGAAACATTTTCTTAGGCGTTGGGAAGCTTTCTGCTCTTGGGTTAACTTACCTGAGAGAGGGAGAGGGGGGATGGGAGGAGGAGATTTTTGAAAGAAGTTTAAGTCATGAGCTATGACTTAGGAAGAAAAGATTCAGAAAAAGTACATCCATAAGCATCTACTAGCAAAATGCTCAACAAAAAAGCTTGCACATTTCATGGTAATACTTTCTCTATTGAAGAAAAGTGAAAGCTATTTTGGACCTGTAGTCAGCACTTGACACAGGGTAGGCCCTCATCACTACAGCTAAGTGGATGTCTTATCATGAAATTGTCATGCATACATTTTATGAAAATATTTACAAACCCTACCCTGTAGCAGATCTTTTAAGAAATCTTTATCTGAATTGTCAAATTAATAGTCACAAAACAGACAAAGCTAAAAACTCAAATAGACAAAATACTCTGTTATAGTGACAGCTTTACTAATGTTTGCTTTATTTTGCAAACAATTTCTAAGCATGTTATGGTTTACTAGACCAATGCATGTGTATCATCACAGCTTCTACTCCCTGTGACAAAAGTCCCTTTTGAAAACACTTCAGAAGACATTTATGGCTTATAAAAACTTCTAGGAGGCTTTGCAAGCGATGAAAATTAAAGCAATTCTAAAGTCAAATTTTACCAGTCATGAAGAAAGTGGAATTCGGTCTAAGAACAAAAGTGGACATCATCTCTAAGAGTTTAAAAGAAAAAACAAAGCATTTTCATATAAAAAGAGAATTCTTTACCACCTTAATCCATTATTAAGGGTAGTCATTCACTGCTAGTAGTCAGATCAATTTGTGCTGAAAATTTAGTTCTATCTGTGTGAATTGGAAGTGATCTTATTAGTGTTCTACTACATCAGGTTTGATAAGATCTCCAATCCATTTCAGTACGTTTCTATTGATCCACTTAAGAGATCAATTTGGATGTGTTCGATTCTTTTGTCAAGGGATTTCATCTGGCTTGAGTTTAACGTTATGAAATAAATGTGACTCAAATGTAAGCTGGAAAGAAAAAGAGCTGAGGTGAGAGCTGGCAATTACATGAACTCAAGTTTTTGCATCTGTACATTTGAAAAAGAGTAAAAGCTCCTTTCAGAGTAGTTAGGACTTACACTTCTCCTCCCAATGGTCATCTTCTTTCCCGTGTCACTTACCAATTTGAAATCCATTTGTCAATCACAGATAGTTTTAGTTTTATTCTTAAATGTCTTGCACCTACATCGACTTTCAGTAACTAGATGCATCCTTCATTCCTATTTTTCCTCTTTATTTTTTATGTTTTATACAACTTTTCTTCGAATGGATTTTAAAATATGGAGAGATGTCAGAGTTCCACTTGGTAATCATTTTTATGTCTCCTTCCTCCACTTCCTCCAGTTTCAGAAGTGGTCTGGTAGAGAATGGCCCAGAAATCTACCTCTTTCATCTCCAATTCTATCCTGTTATTCGTAGAACAAACGAGGGACTTCTCTTGGCAGGAAACAGTCTTCAAGGCCTTGTGTTCTGCCCGGTAAAGAGTAGGAGTGCAGAGATGCTCTGGTTCTGCCCGTGTTCTGCCAGCAGGGGCTGCAAGGTGAAGCAGGGCCAAAGGGATCTGAGGAGACTGAACATAATGTGGAGAGGCCAGAGATGAAAACTACGGGCCACCATCTTGAGCGCCCGTTACCTTTCAATGAGAGGAAATGCGCCACGGCTGAGTCCAGGGGATGAAGGGTTTTTGAATTTTGGGGGAACATTAGCTGCAGTCAAATGTAGAGATGTGCTGGAAAGTGCTGTTCTATAAAGTGGAGACCAGGGGATTGAGACATAGTTGCTGAAAATCATGAACGTATTTAGACAATCAGAAACACCCAAGCTTTGAGAAAACCATGGCACTATTTCTCCCAGAATCCAAGTGAGCCCACAGCTACACACACTTCAGGTTGCACCAGTCAACAAGAGGAGGGTACATGAAGAAAGAAGGCAAACAAGATACCTGCTTTGAACCCGTTTTGATTTTCAATTATTATTATTTCAATTATTTGATTTTCAATTATTACTTATTCAAGGAAAAATTTCAGGACCTCTCATATTTCTGAATTTCGGTTACTAGACGAAAGGCAATACACTAGATAGAACTTTTACCCTGTCTTACATAGAAGATTTTTTTTGAGTTCAATTTGCTTCATCTTAGAGGTGAGCAAGTTGAGACCTAGGAAAGGAGAGATTCATTTGCAAGTTAGTCGAGAGTTTTCTGCCATCCAGCTCGTACCTCAGTGCTCCTCCTGCTATACCTTATTCGTCCTTGAAAAGGCTTTTGACTTTGAGGCTGGCCCAGGTCTCCCACTCCCAAACTCTGATCCTGTAACTGGCTTACGGGCATCTGTCTGAGTAAACTCACTTTTCCAGGCTTAGTTCTGAAAAGCAGATGGTCTCTTGTCTCCCAGGAGACCCTACTGAAAGAGACAGGTGACGAAATATAATCCTTATATTCTTACAAATTAAACATTCATCTTTCTCTGAAAGCAACATCAGTTTGTAGTATTATATAGGTTTCAGGTGTACAGCCTTATAAATCAACACCCGTGTGAACTACATCATGTTCTCCACCAAAAGGCTCATTTCCAGCTCTCAGCATACAGCTAACCCCTTTTGACTGGCCTCCCGCTCCCTTTTCCCCTTCCCTTTTGGTAAGAATCATTCTGCCGCTATAGCCCAAGGATTTGTTTAGATCATTTGTCTCTTCATCTACTTCATATGAATGAAATCATGTGGTGTGTGTCTTTCTCTTTCTGATTTAGTTTATTTAGAAATTCTGAGAATTGATTGCATGGGAAGCACCTACTACGTTAGGCAGTATGCATAGACGCAAAAGCAGAATCGAAGATGACCCCTCTGCTTCCGGAGACTTAGTTTCTGATAATCCTGAGGATTCATTCTGTTTTCATGTGTCACAGTCAGCAATCTTCCTGTCAGCTTTTTGAAAATTGAAATATGTGCTTGCTAAAGTGGAGAGATTAAACTTTCAGCTCAAATTTATGCCAGTAGGAAAAAAGAAGCAAAGGGAGTGAAAAAAGATTAAAGAAAGTATTTCTTTTTCAAAGAGACACAAAGACAGGAAAAACAGTCATCGCAGGCTCTCATGAGCATGGAAAAACTTGAAGCCTTTGAAAATCTGGAGCACATGACCCAGAGTCTGCCCTCCCATTTCTGCAACTTAAAATCAAATGCTGCCACTGCCCTTGTCATGAAAACCAGGTGGCCCACACCATGGCACCAGTTCACCCTGTTTGTCTTTTGTCCTTGAGCGAATTGCTACCGCAATCGGCCGTTCTCGGTCACTCTCCCCTGTTGCTCTGTGCGTGACACACGAAGTGGGAAGGTGCTGGCACCAGGGATCAGTCACCAGAGTGACACTCGGGCTTCCAGCTGCGCACTGTGTACGTAGTGTGAGGCCAGTGCTGCGGAGACCTTTCTTCCCGTACATTTGGAATCACAAAGGAACTGCCCGTCTTTCTCTCCCGGGATGCTGAGCTATCCCTGCTCTGACCTTCTGGAGGGCATTGGCAGGGGTGCTTGCTGTCAGCCTTTCAGTAACTTCCGCGGGCGGGACCCACTGCCCGGAAGACGAATGCCCCTTCTGCCATCTGTCTCTTACCCCCAGAAAGAGCAGGTAGCAATGCAGCAGCCTCCTCGAGGGCAGTGGCGGGAGCCAGCAGGCCAAGAGGGAGGGAGGCGAGTGCGTGCTCAGGCCTGACAGCATGTGTCTGCCTGGTGGCGTCTGCTTTCCGTCACGAGGGCGCCTGCAGCACTGCTGCTGCACTTGCTTTCCCTGCTGCAGCGGCCAAGAGAGTCGTAACCTTGGCCCCGCCTAAGTATACGGCTTGGACAGGCACTTGGGTGCACTTGAATCCAGGCCTGAGGTTGGTGCCAAGAGCTTGGCTGCTTTGCGTGACATGAAGAACACAGGGACAAAAGGCAGGAGGGACACCCTGAGACTGGTCCCCACTCTCGGTTGGGACACGTTCCCTCAACAAGCTGAGGAGTCCGGCCAGCTCTGACCCTCACTTGCCTTTGGGAGATCCCTCTCAGTTTAACCTCCTCTCAGGCCTTGTTGATTTTCATCTTTGTTCTGCTTCATAGGGGAGAAGGAAACCTATTTGGACATGCCCCAGTCTGAGGCTCCTACCTGTTAAAAGAATGTTGAGTTTAGAGAGCTGGCAAATTGTCCAGGACGGACCTGCAGATGAGTAAAATCATTGGGAGAGACAGACATGTGAGAAAATAGTTCTATCAAAATGGAGGCATTTACCATAAAGGAATGAAAGCAGGATCGGGGAACACGTGACATTATGGATTCAGCCAGTTCCAGACGCAGAGATGTGCTGCTCACGAGGAACAGCCTCTCGGGTTACCGTGCTCCCAGCTGGCGAGACCATGGTGACCACTCAGGTCTAATGTGTCAGAATCATGTCCTATTCTATGCTCATGATTTTGAAAACTCCCTTCCAATGTTATATCTTTCATGAAGTCTTTCCTCTTTGTCTTTCTATCTCAAAACTCTTGAGACACTTTCGTCTTTCATCTCTGCTACTTAGAGTCAGCCACCAGCTATTACAGGGGATTTTACTCACGTGTTCCATTCATGGCAACTTTCTCAAGGACCCAGAGCTCCTTGACAACAGGGATCTTATTCTTTTAATCTTTATCTAATTGAAAATCTATCATGGTGTTTCATGTATAATTGGTGCTTGATGATTTTTTAAGTCCTCTCATCTAGAGAAGTAGTTTGATTTGGAACAAAGACTATAGTAGAAAAAGTTTAATTCACATAGATCTCTGTGGAGCATTAGGAAGTGGGTGACCCTGATGTTCAGATCCCCACGCCAGTCTTGAGTCTTTCTTCAGCTCCTTTCTTTTCCCCTTCTCAGATTCTTCTCAACAATTCTAACTTGATAATTAGCTATAGAAATGAACTCACATCATAGTTTGAAAACCACAAAGTGGAAAGGAAAGCGAGACCATCCAAGATGGCCAACTGCCATTCACCCTGATTTATTGAATTTTCAATAGAATCTAGGACACCGTATGGATGTGCTGAATAAGCTGATTTGTGGGCAGGGAAACTGAAGCCACTGCCCTTTGTACGTTGATGGAAACAAAATAGTACCGAGAATATGTTTACTGATGGAAGTTGGCCTATACGGGCCAGGCAGAACCATTTGTTCTGTACTCAGTTCTTTTTATGACTGGTCATAATTCTTTCCTCACCAATTTAAATATTCAGAAGGGATGCTCAGTCCGTTCCCTCGGTACGTGTAGTAGGTGACTGCCTTCAGAAAAAGCAGACCAGAAACAAAGTCTTGACCACAGAAGTTTGTTTGTGGCACTTTCGGCATCTCCTTTTCTGTGATAAGCTCCACTTCCTGTCCTCACTTCCTACCTTTTTGTGAACTTGGCCGCCATGACTAATAACAAACTCCTGCATCAGGGATTTAATTCTTAACGGTAATGGAGCAAAGAAATCTCATGTTGCTTTTTCGACGATTTTGAGCAAACTATGAAAACAGCACACGGAGAAGGAAACAACTGCCTTGGGATGAGGCATCTGGACAACGGCTCCGAACCTGCATCGGGAGCCACCTCCTTACCTGCAGAGGTGGAATAGCCATGGCCAAGGACACAGCAAGAAGCACTTTGGGATTTTGTTCAAACTTAATGGCTGATTCATTGTTTTGAAGAAGTGGTTTCTTAAAGAAGTTTGTAGTCTTGGCCTTATTAGATCCTGACCATGTGAAGGGTTGTGAGTCCTGTGGTAGGTAAATAGGCCCAGCAGGCTCTAAATGAGTGGAGTGTTGACCTCTCCTCTTCCAGCAGTGTGGCAGAGAGGAATGGAGGCGATGACTCATGAGGGGAAGCTACCACATTCATTTAGGTGACATCCTTTTCCCTTCACAAATAGCTTCCACATTCTCCGCCTGAATTTAAGCGTCTTGAGTCAGCAGTAGTGTAACATTTGCTCACCTCCACACATTTAAATAATGAGTTCATAAAAAGCAGCCTAGAGAGTTTGTTCACATGTATTTTAAAAAGAATAGGTTTCGTCTGTGAAACCTTACATCGTGCACTGGCCTCTCAATGCCTGTTTTTAGTCAAAATATTAATTTGGGAAACATTTTAACTGGAAATGGAAGTACATGCATAAAAAATAGATGTCATAACACTACCAATAATTTAAAGTTATGACAAAATTTCATTACATTTGCAATCATTTTGCTGCTAATCAGCTTTAAATTCTGTTTTCATTTTATTTTAGAGAAAGAACTACACATTTAAAAAATACCGTCCTCAAGGAAGATCTTCTGAATAGTCAAATAGTCAGCAGTGTATCATATTTAGGGTTTATTTTCTTGATGCATTCCTTTGTTCTTGAAAAGCAAGGTTCTTAATATGATCACTGTACATTTTTTAAACATCTTCAAGCTCTGTAAATATTGTAAAATATTTTGAAAGTCAAGATTTCTCCTCTTTCTGCTTTATGATAGAATTCTGAAAGTGAGGTAGGTAGGCAGGTGAGGGTTGTATTTGTCTTACCCTTTTGAGGAGGAAGTAAGAGCTAAATTGAATAAATGGCTTCCCTCTCTGTAATAAATAAAACTTCCCTCCAGACAATTTTAAAATCGGTCTCCTTTCAAGAAAAGGTACATGAAAGTGGTGTTCTCTTTTTTATTTAGCAATATTACACTGCCATGAAACATATTTGACTTCAGGATATTGAAGTGTAAGAGTGGATCACTTCAAGTTTACGTGTTTAGTATTTATGCCTAATGGTTAAAATAAGCATTTACAGGGGCTTACTCATATACAGTGTTGTCAACTAGTGTTAATTAAAGAAGTAATAAGAATACAATTAAGAACTTCCTACAAAAAGAGATGCCTTTTTTTTGAAGAAAATTGGAGAACAGAAGCGTAGGTAGGAAAAAATAAGATAAACCCAGATATAATATTTAATCATAAAAATGTATTTTGTAATGTCCAGTAGGCTTTCCTGTTGCTTAACTGAGAATTTGACCTCAATCTTCGAAGTAGTTACCACAGAGACATGCAGAGCTACCTGCCGCTGTGAGATTTTCCTATCACTAGACTATATGAAATGTATATTTCCAGCATGTATTTCCAAAAGTATGAACTTAAAGGGATAATATGGTGAGAAATTAAGTGAATTAAGTTAAATTTAAAAAGCATAGCCCATTTGATCAAGATCTAACCCAGAAGAATCTTGGTATCAGACTTTTCTGGTGGAATGAAATGATTTTCTGGACATACCAAGCAAAACCGAAGAGAACATTTACATGGACATTTCTATGCTTCAGTGGGAATATTTATTCAGCACCTTCCACTTACCTCGAGATTACCAGGAATTTTGTTCTGAAAAATTAGCGGATGATGGAGTAGGCCCGCGAGGAACTGTGGGTAAACATTCTCGCTCAGGTGCGCTCACCCAGTCTGCGCTCTCAAGCTTGGGGACTGGCCGCGTCCAGAAGTCTGTGTGGACCCGACACCCCTGGCCTCGTTCTGCACTTCGTGCAAATGTCTGTTCCCTGTCCAGGTGTTAAAAAGATAACGATGTTTGTTGTGTGACAATTATGTGTCAGTGATTTTAGTTGTTGGTATTAAGACCAAATCCCTTGATAACAAAGGCAGGAGACACACAAACAAAGACTGGGGCGCTCGGGTAGGCTGTGCGCCCAGGCAGAGGTGCGCGGGGCCAGGCTGGGGCTTTTAAAGCTGAGGGAGGTGTTTCGTGGGGAGGGCGCTGAGCGGGATGTGATCAGATCCGCAGGGGAGGTGGTCCAGGCAGAAAGTGCCTTTGCGGCACTGGGGGCCAGGGCGCTGAGTTCCTTCCCAGCTGAGGTCTGTCCGCCACCGCCACCGGAGCGGTAGAGGCTATGTTGACAAGGTGACGGGGTCCCTCTCCTTTTGCACCCCAGTCCCGCCGGCGTCCCCCCTCTGGGTGACGCCTGCGTCCCAGGCCCACTCCAGGCAGGCCCGGGACTCCGGTTATCAGGGCTGCGGGGACCGATCCTGAGAGGCAGTGACGCTGGGACGGATGGGGTGTCGGGTGGAGTAGGGTGCAGGGGTGGGGGTGAGGCAAGAGGGCACAGAAGCTCCTGGACTGGATGTCAGCGAGGGAGAGACCGGGAAAATGGTGTCCGATTTGATCAGAAATGGGCGCCACTGGAGCATTTTGGAGCAGTTTGTGTTCATTTTTTGCTCTCCCTGTGGATACTCGTGTGTGTGTGTGTGTGTCCCGTGGTGCATTTTGATAGGGAAAAGCCTGGGCTACCTTTCCCCACTCCATGCATGCAGAAAGGTTTTGTGGAGGCAAGGCAGAGGATGAACACTGGAGCACAGACCTTTCCAGAATGTTCTTTCATTGATGGCTCCAGTATCCTTGAGAGGGGGACCTATTGCTTATGAAAGAGTGAGTAAACCGTGCCAGTGGGAACGGAAATGTACATTTACCCCGTGGAAGTCTGAGCTGGAACTGGCAGAGACCGGCTGGAAACAAACAAATCTCAAAGCTTCATGCTCAGATGACAGCAGAGATGCGCTTCAGCTAGCTTCTCACGGCGTGTTTAAGGGATATTGAAACCCCTCCAGTTTACAGTACATTTGGCAACTCTCTGCTGGACAATCTTCTTTATGTGTGTTCTGTTTGGGAGTGAATTGTACTCCGGTTATCTTAAGTCTATTTTTAATCTGTTACCGTGTTAATTGTCGCGCGACAGGGCCGGCAGCCCGCACTGGTGGGTGTGCTTCATTCAGTGAACCGAAGTAGCAGCCACGAGGGCTCACAGAATTGCAGTGGGCTGAACATAATGAAATATGAATGGGCTTAGGTAGCCATTGGCACTGGCGGCTTATGAAGCTGAACGCTAGATTTTTTCTCCGACTGCAGTTTATGTGAGAGTCACTGAAGAAATAAACGCTTGGCGTGATTATATTTTCTTGTGGAAGGTAACTAATTTCACAGTGGAATAATTTTGACAAGAGTTCTTAGTTTCCTTCCATATGTTTTATTTCATTTTCTAGAGAAAGGGTCTCTGCCCTGGCACATTTGAGTGCTATTAAGCATCATAGGCCAGTGGTTTGGGTTTTTTTTTAATGCACTCATCAGTGGCAAAAGGAAAATAAAGCACACACCCAAAGGGGAGCTGCATCGCCCTTAGACCCCTTCCGGCTAGCTGGACACCCCCAAACCGAAGGGACATCTTGGATCGTCATCAGGGTCCAAGCCAAGAGGAAATCTGGGTGCACCTGTCTGTGGAATGTGGGTGCCCTCTTTGACTCCCCACTCTGAGCATGTGTGAAACAGCCTGAGCACCAAGGTGCCCCGGTCAGCTCGGGGACTCCAGAAAGAGCAGGGCGGGGATAATGGCCCATGTGCACACCTGCGTTGTCGCCCTTTTCCTACCCCGTACCCTGGCGTGCACCTCCGTTCTGGAGCGGGGAAATAAGGAACAAGAGACGTGGCCCTGACGTGTTTTGGATTCCTCGTGCCTCTTGTCTCCTCGGATGGTATGTGCATTTACTTTGAGGTTCTTTCTAAGTAGATTTCTGGGGCTGGGGATCTTGGCACAAAATCTGTAGCATATACATGAAGCTTTACCGTGGTATTTGTTTTACAGCTTTAAAAAGAGCTGTAGACCCTGAGATGCTCCCGCCCCACCTGGGTGTTGGCCACAGGCTGGTCAGCTCCCTTTTATCAGCTTTGGCTTATCACCACGAGGGCTTGGACCAGAGCCTTGGGTTTCAGCTTTCTCCTCGTAACACCATTTTATTGCCCAAAGGTTTGAACACCTGCTTTAAGGCCACGCAGGTTGGGGACTGGAGACTCTGGGGCTGTTCCGGCTAAAAACGCTCTCAGCTCAGGACTGTGAGTCACCTCTGAACGAAGCATTGTGATCGTTTGTAGATTTGGAATAAGACCTTATTAAATTTCCTTCAAGTTCTAGCTTTTGATTGTTCATGTCTTTAAAACTCTGCAAACGCTAAACAGGTGAATCACCTGCGGATGGGCATATTTTCAGACATTTCAGCTCCTGGAGTCCGAGATTTTTCCTTCTAAAACTCTCACAGCGCCAGTGAGTCCAGTATTAACTCTCGGCTCTCGCCAATAAGAACGCAAACCTTTGAAGTTCGATCTGGGTTTAAATTTTGGCTCTCCCACTTCTGAGAGGAAAATCTGAGCAAGTGATTAGCCTCCTTGAAATTCTTCTTATCTCTAAAGCAGGAGGGACGGAAGCTTATCTGACCTCTCCCCACCATGTCCTAGTCACAATACATTCTCCAGAAGCACTGCTTTTATGTGAGAGGATATGGGTGAGCACATTATAGATGTGATGAACCTGCACCTTCTTTCGGCCAGGTTGCGACTGTCCTCTCCAAGGCAAGACATTTTTCTGGAAACAATAATGAAATAACTGGAATGGCCCTTTAGAGGGGGTGCTTAGACTAAGTATTGCCATTTTGCTTGATGCATGTTTACAAGGCAAGAATCATGCCCTCATATTTCTGGGGATAGTGTAGCTTTTTGTTACTTTTTTCCTTCGAAATGTCCGTTTTCGTGGCCACACTCCATCAGCCAACATTGGAACGATTTCCAAAGAACAATAATTTTAGTCATGGTGATAAGAAGTGAGAGGCTTTGCTTAAATTAGAGATTATACATCAGAAGTGGTAACCTGCTGAGTCTTGCAGCCCTAAACAGAGAAACACGCTCCTTCTTGGAGATGTAAACAGCTATGGCAGGAATGGACACTAGGCCCAGGTAGGATGTGAAGTTTGCATTAGTGCTGAGCGAGTTAAGGAGGCAAAGGGAGGACCAAACTGTATGAACCAGGTTGCGCCGTTTCAGCAGGCCGATGCAGGCGCCTCTTCTTCCTAGAAGCTTATCTGGTGATCTCCTGTAGCCTCCCGTAACCAAGTCAGGGGTAGGACGGGGGTGGATTGGAGAGTTGCTTCATTTCCATGGGCCACGCAGAGCACATGGCCACAGGAAATGTAAGGGCCAGCACCTGCGTTGCAATTTATAATTCTAACGACGCGTTTGACGCTTTAAAAGTCAGTCTTCAGTTTACCCATCTGAGTCTATCGCTAAAGTGAGGAGGCAGCAAATATTCGGTGTAGAGACTATTTATTTTGATATTTTGGGTGAAACAGATTTGAGCTACTTCACGGGAGCCGGCGAAGCAATCATGCCAACTCCTGGTCCGGCTCAGCGGCTACGGGGCCGTCCCGAAGTGATGCTGCAGATGCTCAGGGCAGCGTTGTCATGGGGTGACAGGCTCCTGTGGAGGCTTCTTTGAGGATAAACGCCCAATAGAATGACGGGAAGTTTAACGTGTGAGCAGTCTGTTCCTCTGTGGCAGCACACTGTTGGTGTCTTCTTTTACAATCTTGCTCTTTCTCTAGATAACTAGACCTCCAATGCCCGTTTCCCCTTATCACTCCTGCAGAATTAAAGACTTGTAAGGAAAACTCTGTTATTAGCAGCCAGCCACTCATTTGTGCCGTCATCCTAAAGCAGCTGTCATGGAAAATACAAATGGAATGGGGTACCTCGTTGTTTTCAGTTCTCTAAAACTAGGCACTTCATTTCTTCCAAGCAAAATGAATCTATTTCCCCCATAAGTGGTGTGGTTTGGTGCATGGTCATCAAACAAACAAGTCTGGGGCAAAAGGCAGCAGGCTGCTATGGTCCCCTGGCTCCTTAGGGACTTAGTGCCCAGCTGAGGGCCCAGGAAGGAGGTGTGGACCTGCCCGGGGAGGCTTGTCTGCAGACTCAGAAGAGAGGCTGGTGCCCTTCAGGTTCTGTGACTATGTCCCCAAATTTGACTTTGGCATCTGATGTTGCATTTTCAGCTTTTCGGGTTGTGTTTTATGAATTATGAAAAAGTTGGGCTTATCGTTGCCTAAGTGTGATAAATGATAAACTGTTCTCTCGCTTCAGCACATGCGATCCCCTTTTTCAATAATATCATCTACCTTCATCTATTCTCTCCTTCCACCTCTGTGATATTTCTCTCTCGGGTGATTTGAGGATATAAGCTGGCCACAGTGCTTTGTCAAATACCTAAATCATCCCAGTGGCTCCTGCCCCCATCAAGGGAGAGTCTGTTCAACAGGACAAGTGTGTCACTGCTGTGACTCAGCACACACAGGATGGCAATGGGCCTGTCTGTCTTCACCATGCCAGGTACTTTTTTGGAATTTCTTTTAATTCTATCAGAAATACTTTCAGAAACTACGTGCAGCCTATCTAATCTTTTCCTGTGTTCTCAGCCCCTTCGCCATTCATTAGTGCTGTTTTGAACACCATTTCAACCTACTGAGTCTGGCTGGGTATTTGGAAAATCAGAAAACAAATGCATGAAACTGATTCAATGATAACTAAAACATTCCAGAATGTTTTATTCTTTCTTTCATTATTAGTCTTAACAGGGACTTTATCTTATCTTTCTCTGAAGGATGGAGTGGATAAAGAAAACATCATTCAAATGCCACCAAAGTTAACCTTAAATAATCTCATTGATGGCACTCTGTGCCATTCTCCTTCTCCAGCCTTCCACCATGCTCTCTGGTCTATGGCCTTGGGGCCTGGAGGCAGAGGCAGCAGCCCAGGCCTGTGCTCCTTGGGTGGGATGGGTGGTAAATGAAGTGGTGGAGACATCTTCCTACCCTGGGTGAACTTTTAAGAAAATGTTCTCCCAAAGACATCCTGTTAGAGGCATGGAGGAGCTTTATACCTAGTTTTCTTTCTCCATGTTCCAGTAATTCTGCTTATTTTGCAATTACTATCTGGCACTAAGGAGCCTCCATGTTGGATTGTGTTGAAAGTTGAAAATATAACATTAGATGCCAAAGTAAAACTTAGGCTTTTTTTTCATCCTCAATAGTGAAATGTTAAAAGCATTCCATGTATTTATTTGTTTTTAATTCTTTTTGCGCTCAACAGTACTGACAAGGACTGACCACAAAGATCTACGAAGAGTTGACCGGACTCAACAAAAATAAACAACCCGGTAAAAAAACTGATGCTTTTATTTTACAGCAACTTCACTCCTCTCTGCCAGCCACCCTCCCCAGGGTTGCTTTTCCTGACCAGGCCCCTGCAAAGATGAAGAGGTGTCGCTTCCCGGCTCATCGTCATCCCAGCCTTTGAATGACTTTTCTGGCCAACCCAAGGCTGTAGAAATCTTGATTCTGTTTTCTAGTTTCCACTTTGAGCTGGTAAGTGTCGCTTGAAAAGTGAGCATTTATAGTCTAAAATGTAAAACATGGCAACTCTAAGATAAATTTCATAGTCACTATTTCCTAGAAAATATAACACGATAGACCCTGGGGAAAGCTGGGCAAGGAAGCGTGCGCACATTTGGTCACAGGCTTTGAGGCTAGGGGAGAAACAGGGTTGAAGTTTAGCAGAATGGGTTTTCAATCTCAGAAAAAGGAGTGCGTATTTTAGGTCTAAATCCAGTGGACAGACCAACAACGGCATAATCATCTACCCTAAGAATGGTACAGAGGCGAGAAAAATGAAGTGATTTTCAGGTGAAAAAAATCACTTTAGTCTTCTTTGGACGTGTGCACGGAAGGTGATTAACTCATCTCTGCAATCCCGAAGCGGCTGACTCCGATCTGTGAACAGCCAGAACTCCGCCTCTGGGGTCCATAAAATGAAACTTCCGCACGTGGAGATCCTGAGATCTCTGCGAGGGGACGGCGGTCGGCAGAGCCGCTGACCTCGGGGGCGCGGGCAGGCTCCTCGCCGCGGGTGGCGGAGGCTGTCCCATGCCCCGGCCTGCGCGCTGCCGTCCGGCCCCTCTCCGACCAATACCGGCCCTTCGTCCAGTGAAGCTAACGTTGAAAGCACGTGCCATCGCCTGTTACCGCAGCAATGATTCATGAGCACTAATGCGGGGACGAGGCACCATCGGCTTCAAAGAGCCCCCGCAGCCGTCCTTCTGCTTTACAGCAAGCAGAGCGAGCGCAGGCAGCGGATGGCGTGTCCCTGGCGGCGGCCGCGGGCTGGGGAAATAGGGCCCAGTCTTCCTCCGGGCGCGAGGCGGTGGGTCGGAGCAGGCGCGAGCGGCCACGGGAGCGCGGGCCGGGATCGCCCTTCTCCCCTGTGGAGACCCCTGCAGCACTTTGGGCTCGGCAGGTGGTCTCAGGAGCCTGCTGCGGTGTCGTTGCGGAATGCATCTGGAAGATTCTCTGCACGAGGGAGCACCTCCGAAGTCCAAGGCAATCGCAGACCCTCCATGGGTGGCTGTGTCCGTTAAGAAGCCACCAGTTACTACAGGGCCCCCGCTAGGGTGCCCCGACCCTGTAAGGTGCCATCGGTCCCCACTGCCGCGACCACCCACCTGCGCGTCTCTTGGTCCCTGCTGACCACAGCAAGGAGCCCCGATTCCGCGGCATGAGCGTGAGCCGAGCCGCGTCCGGCCGCAGTGTGCACGCTCACGCCGCAGCGCTGGTGCTGGCGGACTGCTCCCACCGTCACGAGGACGTCGCCCAGGCTCGCATCCGCTACTGTGACCGGCTAGCTTCGGGGAGTCGGCTGGGAAGGGCCCGCGGTCCCCGGGCGGATCCTGTCTTCCGTGGACCGACGGTCGTGGCCCCGTAGCTCCCCCTGCCGCAGGGGCCGGCCCGGGCCCGCCCTTCCTGCGCGTGACCTCTGCTCTGGTGCCGAGGGGGCTCAGGGCTCCTTGACAAGCTGCAGCCCCCGGCCTGCCCGCGGGCCCCAGCCACCTCCTAGCTCCGGAATGGGCTGGTTTTCAGGACTTGACAAGCCCCAGGGCCAGCCCTGCCCGGGGCGCCCCTGCCCCCAGGTGCTGGCTGAGTCCTCCTCGGTAGCTCGGAGGACCCAGGATAGCGCCGCCTGCAGCTGAAGTCAGCAGAGCCGGCCCGAAGCCACGTGCACGGCAGGCCAGGGCCGGCCCTCCCGGAGAGTGGGCTTCGTCCTCATGGGCCCTCCGGCTGGGGCTGGGAGGTGCGCTTGCCCCTCTGGCATGGCTGTCTCTGCTAGCTGGAGGTCCCGGGCCTTCGCAAGGCAGAGCCAGCTTACACTCGAAAGGGCCGGGCCTCTCCTGATCTCCAGACTGCCGACCACCAGGCAGCGCCCCATGTCCCTGCGCAGGCCGTTGTGTTGTAGCCCCGCCTGGAGACGTGTTTCCCCTTTTATCTGATGATGACGAAACCTGGGGCTTCATGTAAGAATGAATGATTAGGAAGAGTGACCAACCTTGGGCAGGGAAAGCAAACCCCTGCAGAGGAGTGCCATGATCTGCGCTGGCCGGACCGGTCTGGTTCTGAGCTCCTTTTCTTGATTGTGATCTGGGTTCTCGGGGCGCTGGGGTAGTGAAGCTGAGGTGCTGGAGCCCTTTCATGCAGGGAGGGGGCACAAGAAGTCTGGGGTGGAATTCTCACCTACAACTCACTTGCACCCTAACTTGTCCTGGAGATAACTTCATGACCAAGCTGTTGGAAGCTGTTGCTGAGGAAGTGGCAGCAGATCTAAGGTTTGTGCTCCTGTGTGTTCTAGGCTAAGGTGTTGGTGTTGGCTGCATCTGTTGAAATGATTGACAGGAGGAGGAAACTCTGGCTGGGTAGCAGAAGCCAAGAGGCAGCATCCAAAGGTAAGAGGAGCCACTCTTACCAAGGTGGGCGCAGGGTGAGCGCCTCAGCCAGAAGGTTCTGGAAGACAGGAGACTCTGGTCGTGGTAGGCTGAGCTTGTGAGCCCTTCTTGGTGTGTCTCATGGAAGGGATTTGGCTGGCACGCAGAGGTGTGATGTGGAATCTGGGACAGCGCTGTGGTTCTCACCTGCGTCTCGATGCTCTAGTTCCACCATCAAGAATGACGTGATGGCCTCTGCTATGATGTCACAGGTATGTGCAGTAAGTCTCCTTAGCCTTCACCAGGGCCATTTACTAAGCGTTGCAGAAAAATACCTCTCCGGGTTAGACTATTTTTTATTTTGGATTTATTCAGTGTGGCTGAGAACAAATGTCCTTTTGGAGAAAGAATTCCAAAGAGCTCTTGCTTTTTGAGACCAGTGATGTAGTAAGCATCAGGAGCAGCGAGCCTCTGCTCTCAGGTGCTGTGCTTCTGGGAGCCAGCATTTGCATAAACATTTTCAGGTACCAAGTATTATTGTTTTGACTTTGTGACAAAAATAGACCGCTGGCATCTCAGGTCATGCTGATACAATCGCATCCTGGAATCTGGCTCCACAGACATTTCATGCCAGGACTGTGTGAACAGAATACAAAGCAGCTGTAAAATTCCATACGGTAGAGCACAAAGAGAGCGTCCGGGCAGAGGGGGATAACCACAGCTCTGGGATATTGTTAAACACGGGCTTGAGCTGCCTAATTCTTGGACACTGAGAAAACCACGGCGGTTTGCTGATCGCGAGGACAAATTGTACTTCACATTATAAATTGAATTTTGATCTGAGCCTGCCTCTGGGTGGTCCGGTCTCATGGTTCTTTTCTGAGTCCATAACTGGAACAGGTCTTTTAAGCAATTGGCAGGATCCCCGCTGGGCCCTGTTCCATGAATAGGGCTATTATGGTTGGAAATACCAAGTTTCTGGAGTGGTCCTCACCGAGGAAAGCAATAAAACCCAAAGCAGCGCGGGGGCCAGAGGTGAAGCATGAAAAAAGAACGGCTGCCCCTACGCGCGCCGTGGAGGGCAGCGAGTCTCCTGCGTGTCCGTGGGCGGGAGACCTGCAGGCCGGGGAGACAGCGTCAGTGCGTGAGCATCATCGTACGCACCCACGGGGTTCGTGCCCACGGCCCGTCGGGGCGCCGTCCGGGGGAACTTTGCTGCTGTGACTCTGATGCTTGAGCATTACCTAAGAAGATACTAGCAACTGTGTGGTCCCCACATGTCCCGTGTGTGTGTGCACGTGTGTGTGCAGGGCTTGTGGGAGGGAATAGGGACATCTTCCGTCAGTGGGCCACATGTCCCGTGAGCTCTGAGCCAGAGGCAGGTGTTCACTGGAAGGGAAGGGCGCAAACACCACACAGGGCAGGACAGGAGGCACGCAGAGCGAGCTGCCTGACATGGCAGCGCTGACGGGCCAGAGGGAGCACCCACGCAGCAATGCAGGTTGGTGAACAGAAGGGGGCGCTGCTGCAGGCTGGACTTACCCCCACCACCCCCGTGGTGTGCAGCAGGGCGTGGGTGCTGGGTCTCAAGCAGGACAGAGATCATCAGAGATGCTAGAAGGCTCCTCTGTGTGCAGTGTGGGCGGGACTGGACAGTTTCTATGTTGATCTTATTGACATGTCTATATATTGACATCTGTATATTGACATATATCTTATTGACATATATATGTATACATATATTGAATGTATATTTATACATAGCTGTGACTATATGCACAAACCATATTTTAACTCTATAAAGTATGCATAAAGCATCGACACATTATAGATGTACACCCTACCTTTGCATATGCATAGGGGAGGAAACAGTGAACGAGAATGGAAGTGGACGGTGAAGCTGGCCATGCGTTCATTCTTGGCCTCATGGGCGACTCATCCATGCGGAGATATTGATGAGGACCAAGGGTGCGAATGGGCTGGGGACGGCATGACACTGGGTCACTGGTGCCGAGGTGCGCAGGTGGAAGAGTGCAGCGTGGGGGTGGGGGGGAAGGCAGCGGAATGCGCCTGGCAGGACTCACGCACATAGATTCATGGGGTGGCGCAAGAGGTTAAGTCTCAGTACTGTGATGCACTGTGAAGCATCCGCAGCCACTGCAGCACGAGTTCGATCCCAGGCCAGGGAGGGGACCCACAGGGTGCAGCAGACCTCTCCTGCCTCCCGGTCGCTCCCTGAGCAGTGGATTTCAGCCCATCTGCCTGTCGTGCTCTGCTGTCTAGGTCACTCACCGAGGCCCGCGTCCGCAACGATGGCTGAGGACGCCTGGTCCTTCGCTTCGTGCGTGGGTGCCTGGCGGGCCTCCCGCGTCGTGGGTGCGGCCAGCTGCGCGCGCAGTGGTGTTTTTTTAAATGTATTTCAGTCTTTGAGGCAAACCAAGCCATGAAAGGATCATATTGCTTTTCCCGGAAGCAAACTGGCAAATCTTTCAATTCAAGCTCTCATTTTTATTAGTTGACTTAAAAGTAAAAGGCAAGGTGGAGCGGAAGGAGACACCCACGCGTGTTTCAGCGGGTGTGGCCGTTTTCCATTCTTAACAAAGACGCACTTCCCAGCCTCGGCCACTGGGGGGAAGCAGAGCGCAAAGCTGGGGTGCAGCTTGCTCTTCTAGGCCAGCACTTGAGCTGTGCCTTTAATGTGTGTGTGTGAGTGTGAGTGTGAGTGAGTGAGTGAGTGTGTGTGTGTGAGACAGAGGAGAGAAAGGGAGAGGGAGAGGAGCCTGCCTCTTCTCTGTCTTCCCTTGTCAAGTGGGGCTTCTGTACGCTGCAATCTGAGGGGAGTGTGTCTGTCGAGCTCCTTCGTACAAACCTCTCCCTTTTTTCCAGGTTCTCCGCGGGTTAAAACTTTGTCATGGAACTTCCAGGCACTTAATTAATAAACATGACCCCCGGCCGCGGCTGGCGCGGTGCCCTTTCTGCCGAGCCACGCGGGCCTGCCCGGGTAATCGCGGCTGTCCACACCGGCGTCCAGCTGACTGCGCTGTCCACGAGGACCGGAGCGAGTCCGTCAGGCAGGTGAATGTGGCCACAGCGCTTTGCCCGTCTATCCCCACAGCTACAGGAAATCTGCCACCTGTTTATTTCCATAAAAATTCAATTAGTGCCGTGGGTTCTTCCTTAGGAGAGCAGTTAACTCCAGGCCTTCCCCGGCCACGGCGAGGCGAGGCGGCCCTGGGCCCGCTCCGTGGCGGTTTCCTCTGTCGAGAACCTGCAGCCTGCCCCGGGAGCCGGAGAGGCGAGCAGACGCGGCTTCTCCTGTGGCAAGTCCTTCCCCTCTCTCCAAAGCTTCCCAGTGAAAACAAAGACGTGGAGCCTGCATGTAGCGATTTCTGAAGGGATCTGATGGTTGAGCACTTGCACCGCCGTCCCTGACACTGCTCTGTCTGAATAATGCCGACTGATAGGGGCGACGTAAGCAGCTTACACGAACTGCACTGAGGTGATCAGAAATGAACTTGGACCTAAAATGCTGGGTGAACGGTGCTTCCCCAGTAAGTGGGTTGGCATCGCAGGCTCTCGAAGTGAAGTTATTACAGACCCATCCAGAGTCTCATCAAGGAGCAGAGAGGGGTTCAGCACCCATCCAGAGACTCATCAAGGAACAGAGAGGGGTTCAACACCCATCCAGAGACTCATCAAGGAACAGAGAGGGGTTCAGCACCCATCCAGAGACTCATCAAGGAGCAGAGAGGGGTTCAGCACCCATCCAGAGACTCATCAAG
>JAGFMF010011444.1:531291-622472 GCA_019455555.1 Galemys pyrenaicus | reverse complement strand
CAGAGAGGGGTTCAGCACCCATCCAGAGACTCATCAAGGAGCAGAGAGGGGTTCAGCACCCATCCAGAGACTCATCAAGGAGCAGAGAGGGGTTCAGCAGAGCCAGAGCCCGGCGGACTCAACTTTTCGGCAGGGCGAGAGTCTGGAGTGCGCAGGTTACCCCCAAATCGGCGCGCCCCAGTGGCTGCCCAGCTGCGTTTGTGCAGGTGTGACTGCTCGATGTCTGCCAGCTCCAGATTACTCGCAGGGGGTGCAGTGAGCCCCCGCACACCTTTCCCCTCCTCCCGCATCTGAAGGGTGTCAGCATGACCACGCTGCTGGGGGAGGAACGCAATAAAGTGGACTCTGAAAGCAGCATGTCAGGGGGAAAAGATACAGTCTAATTAAATTTAATCTTCTTTTAAATGGTTATTCAAAAGCAAGACTCTATTAGAAGTTCAGAAGTGCGTCTATAAATCCTCCCCCGGCAAGTGTGAAGCAAGGGCGGGCACGGGCAGGTGCCAGAGCGAAGGGGATTTCGGGACCTGTTTCATCTCCGTGGGGTGATGAGACACTGTGGAGAAAGAGCGATATTCCAGGCCTGAGACCACGCGTCTGCTGCCGCATGCTCCAAGGTCATGGTCTTGAGAATTGGCCTGTTCCTGTCTTCGAGTGTCCCCACGAGTCCTTTTCTTTCCAGATCAAAGCAGAAATTAAAATCGGTTTATGTGTTTATTCTTCAGCCTGGATTTTGGGTGGGTACCTCATTTCCACCGCTGCCTACCTCCTGAAGAGTTTCCGGCTTGTGGCTTTGCCAAAATGAAGCCAACATACAGCTTGGGACTTTGAAGTCTGAGTTAAAGCAAAACTAAATGGACCATGTTTATCTGATCAATTAAAGCACTGCCTGCACCCTTAGCTCTGATGTTTCTCATTAGGCAGCATTCTTCACAATCCTCAGGAAATTAAGAACAGAGACTGAGTTTGGGGGGTGGGCGTCAGCAGAGGAAGGAGTGTGGGCAGAGTGGGGGCGAATTCCAGCAGGCTCCAGTGCAAGCCACATCAGGGCTGCACTCCAGTGTAGATGCCAGAACGTCTTGGCTGAAGGGGGACTGTAGGAAAATATTAACAGCAGTTCCCAAAATAAAGTGTGATTGAAAACCCCTTTATGCAAAGTGAGCTTCTAGTTGTAAAGTGTTGGGCATCATGGATGTGTGTAATCATCAGATCCTCATCTTTCTCTCCGAGATGAGCTTGCACATAGGTCAGCTTAGCCATGGTGCACGGGGCCGGCTCAGTCAACAGGCTGTACTAAACCAAGTATTAGATTTAGAGAACTAAAAAGAGCGTACGTTAAAGTTCTATTAGAAGTGCACAAATGGGGATGGGGTGGAGTTGCCAGCAGCTGTTACTCAGGATGATATAAAGTGGTAGACGGCTGGGCCCTGGGGCTGCAGTCGACAATGTGCCCCCTGTCCCCAGAGGTAACTGGAGGCAATTCCTGTGTGCCCCGCCGGCCCCAGCCATGACCTTCACCGGCTGTGCAGAGGCATCACCTTCTCTGTCAGGCAGAAACCTTTGAGATCCCCAGGTTCTGGGTTGGAGCGAGTTGCTTCTCCAGCCGGTGCCAACAGAGTCCTCTTGAAGCCGCCTGAGGGCTGATGCTCTGTGGCAGCTTGTGTGGTCTCCAGAACTGAGTCTTGGCAGGGAAGTGAATGTACAATCTTCCTGGGTAGGTTTTTGATTTTACTTGGTGGAGTTTCACACCGTCGCTCTAGAGGCGACCTGGAGTTTTGCAAACTAGCTTTACTCAAAAGCCAAGTTTTAATTAAGTCTTTATCTGCTTCCACTGTGAAGGCTCAGATACGGCAAAGACCGTTTTGAAACCCTCTGGCCCCTACTCCCAGTTTCCTGCTTTTCCATACTTTAGTTTCCTGCAAGATTTCATCTGCACATCTCTTCCACCCAGGCAGGGAATACCTCTGTACATTTTCAATTAACTGGCCTTTTTCACTGTTTGTATATTACCTATTACTGTATAGTCAGTAGATACCGGATGTAATTATTGATGAAGATTTTTGTGTGTGCCTGTAGAATCAAAATATGATGGTCTGGAGGATACCATGGTACATTTCTTGACAAAGAGCTATATCAATTGAATGGAAAGCTTATTTCTTAATGTATTTAGATAAATTTTTTTTAAAGATTTATTTATTTAGGGCCTCCCTGGTGGCGCAGTGGGTTGAGCGCTGCACTGTGAAGCATCCACCTCACAGCAGCGTGAGTTCGATCCCCGGCCAGGGAGGGGACCCACGTGGCGTAGCGGACCTCTCCTGCCTTGCTCGCTGCTCCACCCCGGCAGTGTGTTTCGGTCGGTCTGCCTGTTCTGCTCCCCGCTCTGTCTCTGGTGGATCCTCTCACCTCCCATGTCTCTGAACTGTACCCAGCTTGTATGCATAAATAAATAAATCTTTTAAAAAAAAGATTTATTTATTTATGCATACAAGCACTGGGGTACAGGGGTACAAGCCAGAGGTGTAGGGGTGGAGAGAGAATCCACCAGACAGAGCAGGCGCAGAACTGGTGTTGACAGAAACACACTGCTGAGGGGAGCAGCGGGCGAAGCAGGAGAGGTCTGCTACACCATGTGGGTCCCCTCCCTGGCTGGCAGCAGGGATCGAACTCATGCTGCAGTGGCTGTGGTTTGCTTCATAGTGCATTGCTTCACCCACTGCGCCACCAGGGCAGGCCCCTAGACAAAATTTTATATTGTTTAATGGCAGGATCTAAGGTAAATTTGTCAACCAACTTGTATTTAGGAAAAATTCATGTGTATTTTAAATCCTGAGGTAATAGCTCTCAGTATATTATAGCAAACTCTTTTTTCCCCTTTGCTTAATCTTTAGGTTAAACTTGGTTTTTCTGGGCTGGATGTAGGTACTCTTGACTCTTAACTATAAAGATATCCCTAGTGCCCAAAAGGGGAGCATTCCTTCCTGATGTGATTGGCAGGTAATTTGGGGGGAGGCTGAGAATGCTTAAAATTTACCTCACACAAATTAACAGTGAAGTCATTTCTAAACTCCCGAGTCAGCTACCAATTCACACCAAATGGGAACTCTCTCTTTTTGTCTAGTGGGGGAGACCTAGCTCCTTCTGTATATTGGAGAGATAACAATTTTGAATACTGGGAAAGAGTAAGGAAGTTTTTATTCTATTTTGAAAGCGATGATTCTTCTTTTATCAACAAGATTTAGCTTATTTCCCATTGAGAAGATTGTGGGTCTTGAAGCTTCCGGTTTGACCAACTGCTTTGTAAACGAGAGCGAAAACAACAGCGAAATAGAAAATCAGTGAGTTAAGTGAGACATGTCATGAAAAGAACTACTCAGGACCTTCTCCAATTTACCCTCCTTTGGCGTATTGCTTCCCAAGACTTAAAATACAATAAACGCAGCGAGAGCTATTGGGTTTGTCCTTTCAAACCAACTTTGAGTTACATTTACTTTGACAGGTAATTTTCCATCTCAATAATGACAGGAAATTTGTCAATATTTGTACATCTCAGGTCCACCTTTGACTGGGACTCAGCTGCTTCAGAGGATGCAGTTAAATCAAATGCTGTAATTCATTTACCGAGGCAAGGGCTGCAGCAGATGCGTGTTTCCTGAAGATTTTAAAAAATATACCCGTGAGAGCAGCGCTTTCTTTCCCGAGCACAATATACTCTGTCTCATGTCATGCAAACGTCTCTGAATCTTTCTTAAATGCTCAGCCCAGTGCTGCTGGATTTTGTGAGTGTCCTGTGACAAATTCCAGGTGGGGCCCCCTTCAGCCACTGCATGCATGAGGAACAAGACACCTGTAGGCTCGTAAACCTACACAGGTATGGGCCACCTTACTGTGCAGGGCACTTATAACAAGAACACCAGAGGCCTCTGAACCCAGGACTGGACTCCGTGGATGGGGACATTTTACCGGTCTCCTCCGGAGGAAGCAAGGTGACCGCCCATCACCGCTGCTTCTACTGACCCTCAGCCAGAGCCACTGCAGAGCCAGGTTGGCTGAAATGCTCTCAGTGCTCTCTGGGGTTCAGGTTTCAGGCTGCAGGGGCAGCACTGAGCCCCAGCCACCAGAGCGCCGTGGTTGGTGTCTCAAGAAGCCGCAGCAGGAACTTCGCTGATGTCCAGGCGAGCATGTGAAAGGAGGCAGATTTGCTTAGAGAAAGAGAAGCGTGTTAAGGAGAAAAGAAACAGAAATAAAGTGGGGCTCCTAGGCAGGTGGCAAGGAAGGAGGGGCAGGGAGCCAAGTGGAGACCTGCTGCAGAGATGTGCGCCACCTCCCCAAGCATCCTAAAGCCCCATCGGTCTCTTTGCGATTGGGTAGTTCTCAGGGGTCTCACTCACTCGCCTTAAAGTCTCTGTGCTCAGAATTAAGTCTCTGACCCCAGCCCTTATCTTAGAGCCCTTATCTTTATCATCCGTGTTCTGGAGTATCCTGTTCTCCCTGGTCCCGGGAGTTTGATTAGTACCCTGCGGTGTTTGTTGCTCTTCTCTCTGGAGCCTGCCTTACTCCTCCGGAGGCTTTTCCTGTTCTGTCTGAACCTGGAGCTCCCCACTGGCCCTGTGACTCATCAGGGAAAATTAAATGGCATTTTTGAGCTGTCTGACTCCGTCTCACTTTAAATATTTCAAGACTTTAGAACTTCTGGTCTCACTTTCTGCACAACTTTGAGAAAAGATGGATGAACGTCTTTCAATAAATTTCATGTCACTCCCTCCATCTTCCGAACTTCTTTATTCTGTTATTGTTCATTTTTTCATACTGATCAGCCTTGAAATATGTCTTCTTCACTCTCCTGTTCCCAACTGCTATCATCCTTTCTCTCTTCTGCAATTCGTTAGCAAAAGTATCAGTTTTATTTTTTTAAAGATTTATTTATTTATGCACACAAGAGCTGGGGCACAGGGCAGAGTCACGGGAGGTGAGAGGATTCACCAGAGACAGAGTGGGGAGCAGAACAGGCAGATCGACGGAAATCCACTGCTGAGGGGAGCAGTGGGCGAGGTAGGAGAGGCCTGCTATGCCATGTGGGTCCCCTCCCTGGCTGGGGATCGAACCCGTGCTGCTGTGCCACGTATGTGTCCACAGTGTGGTGCTCAACCTGCTGCGCCACCAGGGAGGCTCTGAAAAGTATCGATTTGAGTAGGACAGCAGAATCATACAACTTCAGATGTCACAGACATCTCTTCCAAAACTCTACCGCTCAAAATGCTGCTGACCTTGCTCAGAAGGAAGTTTGGATGTAAGAAGAGTTGTCGTAGCAAACAAACGAACACTTTTCTAACATCAAACCAATGGTATAGATCATTGTTAGGCTAATTTATTGCTTAGCTTGGCTTGAATGGACGATGTGTGCCAAAGGAGTGCTTAGGATGAGTCAATCAGAAGCCAATGTCATTGTTTTCTAAAATAGGTCAGTTCATCTGGCGACTTTGGGGCATATCGTATAAATAGCTAATCTTCACAGACAGACCAATGTGTTGTGTGTATCTGTGTACACCATAGTTGTACACAACTATGCTTTATGTAATTTCATTAATGAGAATTTTCTGTGGTTATCTTCATTAACTGGTAAGCCTTTATTCGTAGACTTTATAAGATGAACCATTTGGGCCAAAACGTCTTACATGTCCTGTGATAAAGACCTTTTGTTGCTGTCGTTTTTAAGATCTGTTTAACATCCACACTCACACACACACACGATGAATGTAAGTCCACATGCTCGGAGGACATGATGATGTCAGACTGCTATAGAAGCGTCCCCGTGCGTAGCCCCAGTTTCTGCACGTGTCTCTTGAATCCCGGGGTCCACAGGCCAGCACTGTGTGTGGGCATCTTGAATGGCTCTGATGGAGCCTTCCTCTTGGGTTAGGACCCTGGGGTGGGGGTTCATCAATAGGTCGTCCTATTGAAAAATTAAAATGTATTTGCAGAAGAGGTTCTCCTGGAGGGACACTGCAGCCCTGCTTTACAGTGGTGAGCCAGCCGTCCACACAGGATGGGGTCGAGGTCAGCTTGTGGGTTTCTAGAGGACACTGGCTCTGTCATTTACTGATGCGCTCTGCGGGGAGCAGGTTGGTGTGCTGGCGGGTTTCACAGACCTGGCTGATGGGTGTGATTTTCGTAACAGGTGGCTGTGGTGTTGCTGGAGTGGGTCCTCTGAGGTGGAGGGGTGAGGTGGTGACCTGGGAGAGAATAGTGGGTCTACGGCTGGACACTCCCTGCTGGGCGCCAGGACCTCTTGGAAGCCAGAGCTCAGCCCATGTCCTCGAGCTCAGAGGCCCTATGAACATGGAAACCTCTAGCATCAGGAAGCGTCAGCACAGAGTAAACGCTTCTTCGACTGTGTAAACTTTGTCACTGCGAAGGTGATGGTGGACATTGCCAAGTCTCTTGGGGGGGTGGTTTAGACCATTGGTTCCGAACCTTGTAGGTAGCACCAGATCTGCTGCTGAAGAGCCCCCCATTTTTCTCGTTCTGACAACATTGGGGTACCATTAATGTTTTACACTTGAGCCTGGGGGAATGGACAGGGAAATGAGGTGCAGCTAGAACCATGAGACCAAAGTGTGAAGGGGTTCTGTGTGGCTGCAGGGTGGAGAGGGCTTTCCAGGATCCGGGAATTAAATGCTGAGGCAGGGCAGGGCCAGGGGGCCCTACAGCCCAGTCAGTTGCATCTCCTTGGGCTCTGCCCAGTCAGATCGGGGATATCAAGGGAGGCCACAGAGACACGGGCTCCCTGGGTTTCCCCCAACCCAAGGGGCCGGCTCATTGAGTGTAAATGACAGCATCACACACCCGCAGTGCAAATATAGATCCCAGCTTGGGAGAATCTTTAAGAACATGCCCCCGTCTTTCTCTCTCCTGCCTGCTTAAAATCGAAATACTGTTACAATGGTCGACGATAAAATCCCAGAGGCAGTAAAAGTGGGATTGCAAATAGCCTCTAAAGAATGACGATGATTTTGCCTGGGAATTCCCCAAGAAGCCCAGAGACCTTATTCAGATGAGCTCCTTCTGGATCCTGCAATTAATCACTGTGACGTTGCACCCCACACCTTCTACCTGGAGGGGCAGAAACTTTTCCACAGAGGTCCCCTTGCTCTCCCTTAAAATGTAACCTTTGAACGGCAAGCTAAGATTGCAAACCAGGCTTGTAAAATATGTGTCCGGAAATTGTATTGTTCACTTGTATTTATAGACTATCTTTGTCATTGGTAATTGAATTTTCTCACTAACCTTGTGATAATTAACCCGTGGGCAGTGACCCGTGGACTTGTCTTTATTTATCCTACCAATATCCAGTCTGTGGACATTTTCTTGTTAGTCAGAGAATAACCTGGGCCTTGAGTCTGCTTTTCTTTTCTCCTGCCAATCACTTAGGAAAACAACAGGACAGTCTGTGGCAGAGACTGCTCCCCGCTTTCCTTTGCTCCAGAATATGAGATCCCCGACTTCTCCGTGTGGCTGCGAGCCTCATGAACTAGGCTTTGTTTGTATTTTTTAACTTAATATTTTTAATTATTTTGTAATGGAGCAGCCTTGGTTCAGACAGTTTATGTGACTCAGAGGTCCAGGAGGACCCCTCTTCAGAAGCCGAACCCCCCACCTCCCCAGGGGCAGGCCCTGGTCCTCCAAGGTCGCGAGTAATGGAGACTTGCACGAGGTAGTTCAGCTTTGGACGGTTTAAGGACGGGCACTGGCTTCGGTAGTGGCCGCATTCCCAAAGCCTCGTCACATTCCGCAAGTCCTTGATTCGCGGCCAAATTAAGATGCAGAAGAAAACTGAGGGGAAGATTATTGCACTCGAATATTTTACTACTCGAACTTACGAGGAGACAGCATTTTTATGTGACATTTCATTTCTGTTTTGGTGCAATGACCTGTTGTTTATGGTGCTCGAGCCTGGGGGCTGTCCCATTCTTGGGCTTGGAGTCGCTGCCGGGTCGAGCGCGGAGACTTCTGTTATGCTTGGCCGCGGGCCCTTCGTTCCGTCTTCACCGCGAAACGCTGCGACCGGCGTGTTCGGAGCCGGCCGGACCAGAACCCGGGACCTTGTCCCACGGACGGCGCGAGCGGCCGGCTCTCAGAGCACCTGCCTCGGATTAGCGGCGAGGAAGGACGGACGCCAGAGGACGCCGTGTTCGCTTCCAGAGCACCCGGCCTGCGGAGAGCGGGTCCGCAGCGCGCGGGAGGAGCGACGGGTGGGGCGCAGCACGTCCCGAGGTCAGGCTGGCTGCACCTGAAGCCCCGCCACGTCTGCATCTTTCCACTCGAAGCAACAAATCCTTCCTTTGCTGGCTCTGTGGACGGTGTCCTGTCGCTTGGACGGAAGGGCGCTGGCCGACACGCCCGAGGTGGTGCTCTTAGACCGCGTGGGACCAAGGGCCTGAGCAGAAGCGGCCGGAACACGAGCCCAAGAGGCATCCGGCAAGAAGGTGTCCCGGAGTGCGTCTTGCTGGGTGTCCGCAGCCCCTTGTTGGGTCAGAGAAAACTGTCAGGCTTTCTGCACTCCCGCCATTGGCGTCGACGACGGACACCTGCGGACCTGCACGCAGGCCGCGGGCGGCGCGGAAGGGGTGGGCGTGAGCAAGTGGGCGCAGCTGGGCAGAGACGCGGGCATGTGAGGGCGGCCTCCCGAGGAAGCCAGGGAGAGGGGAGAGCAAGCAGAGAAGCAGCGAGAGGGAGAGAGATGCCAGAGGGTAGACGGCCCGGAAAGGGACGACGTGCCGGGCTCCGGCGCCAGCCTCCCGGGGGAAAAGAAAAGCCACCGAGGGCCCCAGACCCCTCCTTGACCAGCCTGCGGGATCATCGAGCACCTGCTTGTGCCTGGTGGCGCTACACCCCTTTACGCCTCCACCCTAACTCCCCCAACCCGCGGGGTGGCGTTCGGCTCCCAGTCTGGCCTCCGTCCTGCGGCTGGACCCCGCAAGCTCGGACGCCGCCTTCCCGGGCTGCTTCGCCCGCGGATTCGCGGCGCGTGCTGGTGGGCACCATGGAGGACTGCAGGGCCGCAGGAAGGAAAAAGCCAAAGGTAGGCTTCTGGAGCCCGAGAAGAGCGCCTGAGGAGTTGCTGGCCATGCTCTGGCGAGCTGGTGAAGGGGCGCACCTGTGGGCCGCGTGGCCACGCCCTTGCGCAGGTGCTGGGCTGGAGATCAAGGCAGCGCGGCCTCCGCCAGGCCGCTTAAGCTGTCTCCCTCGGCAGCTTCGGGGGACATGCACCCTGGGGCTCCTGCTACGGAACGGGGCGGTGGATTTCCCGAAGCCACGCCAGCAGCGGACGCAGATGCCGGCGGCGGTGGGGCCCGCAGGCCTCCAGCGTGGGACGCGGCCTGCAGGTAACGTCCTCCCCTGCTGCTCCTGCAGTTTCGGGGCGGCCTCGGGCAGAGACCTTCCCCAGCAGCTCCCCAACCCTCAGCGGCTTCTCGGGCCCTGGGGGCGCTTGTGACACCCTCTGGGCGCGCGGGGAGCTGGCCCAGTGTGCAGCCGGCGGTCCGCCGAGCCGCCGCCTTCCCTGGTGAGGCTTCCAGAGGAGCCCAGTGTCCGGCTCCCGCTTTGAGAACTGCCAAGTTTGGGTGTCCTTGCTGGGCAGAAGGTGGGGGACTGTAGGGAGCGCGGGCTCAGACGCCAGGGAGGGGGTTCTTCAGTCTTCTCTCCACGTGACTGCTGCTTGGTCTCAGGTGTTTTAAGATGTGGGTTGATTTAACACGTGGGGTGTAAAGCGATGAGTAAACATCGCATAATAGCACGTACCTTTTAGAGAAACACAAACGTTAGCAAGAAAATGTGGTTTTGTATCTTGGTATCTCCTCAGCCTCTGCTTCACCTGGGAGCTGCACCTGACGGTTCAGCCTCCCCTCCCCTCCTCGGGCTCAGGGCGGGCGGCTGGACGGTTTGGGGGGCACAGCAACTGCCGTTCCCGCCTCCGGCCACCAGTTGCTGCTAGAGCAGACCGGCGGTCCCTCTGGTCTACCAGCCTCACCTGGGCGCGGACCGGCTCAAGGGAGCGCGGGGCCTGCGGTCACGATGGCTTCCCCGCGCCGGGCCGAGTGTAGCAGGGTCCTTGACCGCTAGGGAATGAACTCCCTGGGGAGCGGGGTGCGGTGCGGCTGACCCAGCGGCTTGGCTGAACACGCACCAGCCCGCCCCGACGAGCGAGAAGCTGGGAAAGGCTGCCCGAGCTGCAGGCCGCTGGTCTGGGCTGGCTCCGCCCGGGCAGATGCGGGCGGCGCCATGGAGGGCATCGGCGTCTCGAGAGGGAGATAAGCCTGAGTCCAGACCCAGCGCTTTCGTGCGTCACGGCGCCTCCTGGGCGGGGACCCGAGTTGCTTGGACGCGCCCAGTCCGCGGTCAGTGTCGGTGCACACAGAACGTGGGGGTAACTTCTCCCGGCTCACAACTTCTTTTACCTGGACTGTCTGGAAAGCAGGGGGTGCGCGGAGCCCGGGGGACCCCTCCGGGCTCTGCTCTCTTCGTCTGCTTGGTGTCCGGTCTGGGGCTGTGCTCACACCCCCGGCTTGTTCCAGAACCGTGTGCGGCCACCACTGAGCCAAGCTACACCATGACGATACACAGCGGTGAACGCTCAGGCCCTGTGAGACACGCATCAGTTCCCAGAGGGCCTGGGGGGTGTGGAAGGAGGGAAAGGGGGGTGGACGTGGTAGTGGGGGTACCAGAGCTTTGGTGGAGGGTGAGTGACGTATGTGCACACATCGAGGGGTGCAGCTGCAGCCCTGACATAATCTCATCTTATAAATAAATGCAAATTAATGAAACTTGACAGAGACAAAAGCAAAGTTTTTGCTAAGCCCTCCATTCCTGTGTCTGCAAGCCCTGACCTTCGCTGCCCATGCTCTGCATTTGCTCGTTTCTCCCCATCATATTTTCTACCTTAGCTATACGGACAATTTCTGTGAGTTTCCAGGTTCTGTACCTGTACAGCAAGCATCCTTCCTGCACACCTCCCTCATCTGCGTCTCTGTCCTGCTGTCCAATCAGCATTCGGGGTGACGGGGCAGGGGTGGTGTACCCTTAGTTCCCTGTGCGGGATGAATTGCCTTGCGCTGGAGTTGAGTTGAGATGACATTCCCGATTTAAACATCTGTTCCCTTGCTGGCGCGGCCAGTGTCCCCTTCACCCTCTTCATCTAGTATCCAACAGGCAGCGAGTTTCCTTGCCCCAAGAAAAGCTCTAACATAGAAATGATGATGCTTTTCATTATGAAGACTGAGAATCCTATTTGGTGGTGTGTTCTTTAAGACAAACGGACACGTTATTTCACAACCAAAAATCTATTGTTATTGTATTCAATTTTCAATAGGCATGAGTGGATTTGAAATGGATGAACTATATGTGACTGAAGAAGTTAATTTTCCTTGTGGAGAAAAGATGATCGTAAAGGAACCAGATTTAAGTCTCATACCAATTTTGATTACCTTTCTACAAGCAGAGAGAATGTTATTTCTAAGCTGCAGAGCAATTAATGGCTAACACTGCAGGAAGTATTTAATTGAGTATTGATTTAAGGCCAAGTTGTTGTTTGGCTGAAGCCTTGTGCTATAATTAATGGACCTTCGGCAGATTTTAATTTTTCTGTACTATAGCTGATTTTCCAGCATTGCAATAGCAACCCTCAGACAATCCATGCAGGGGGACCTGGACTTTCCCGTTAACTTCTTAAAGTTTTGACTGAAATTTTAACATACCCAGAAGACTTTGGACTTTTGATAGGGACTTCAAAGTCTGCTGCATTTTGAATACACTTAAGGTTTAAATTCTCTCATTGACATATTGCTATTTAGTTAATAAACTTTTTTGTATTACTTTAGTACAGGGAGATGGTGCATTTCCCAATGAGGATAGCGTCTAAAGCTTCTCCTGGGGTTCTAGAGATAGTGAACAGACAGGTACTTGTCCGGTATGGCGTTGAATGCTTAGGTAATGCTGACTGCTCCCTCGAGGGCAGAGAATGCCCTCCAGGGCCCAGTCATAGTAACACCCTATGGTTCTCCCCAAAGAGCGAGCGAAAGATATGGATTTGTAGTTTTCAGAATGGCTGTCTGCCCCTGTGAGGGGGACATGCTGACGGTTAGTCTTCTGCGTTTGGGCAACAACTTCCGTCTCTACCGGCTTGGAGGGCCCGGTAAATGCATGCCCAGTGCACGGCATCGAGGGCGCTCTTAGGCCATGGGAGGTGGCCAGCCTCCAAGCAGCTGTTTGGACACAGCCCTGCAGATGCACCCTCACCGCGTCGGCCACTGGGCCGTGAGGACCGCCTGACCCGTTAGTTCTGTCCACCAGCCATTCTGAAATGACGCGTCTTCTCTGCTTCTTTGTCCTGCGGTGCGTTCTGACCTTTGTCCCCGGTCACTGTTAGAGCTTGGTCCATCTCGGCCTTGCGGGTGTTGGACTCTGCCGTGGGGAGGTTGCAGGCTCTCGAGGCCCTCTTGCTGTTTCCCACGCCAGACTCGCTGCTTGTCCTGCGGTGAGTGGGAGGTTTGCTGTCATCCCAGCAGCGACTCCACGTCAGGACTCCCTTTCTGAAGAGTAGAGCGGCTGCCTCCTGTCAGCTCCCCAGAGAGCTAACACTGGAGAAAGTCGGGGAACACTCGCCAGAAGGGGCTCAGTGGCCGGGCTCAATGCCCTGCCGTGGAATCGAGACTCCAGGACGTTCGCTCTGTCTTGAGCTCAGGGCTTAGCTGACTGAATCCAGCAGAGTAGGTGTTTGGGATTAGCCATGCGGACTTTAATGAGTCACTGACCTTTAATTTATTTTGCATCTTCAAAATTAGGTGGTGTGAAGAAAAATGAAGAGGTAGATGGTAGATTTATTTACATTTCAGAACTACCACATCACCTCCCGGTCAAGCAGCATAAACCTCTTAGCATGCTGATAAGCTGTATTTATTTTGGTCACTGATGAGTAAACTTCAGGGACTGGAGCCGTGTGGAGCTATGTACATACTGATGAAAGGGCATCTTTTCTCTTTGTGACTGTGAGCTGTGTGTGTCCACGTCTGCGGGACACTGAGCATCGCAGCATCGGCGGCTCACTCCGAGGGCTGTGGGCTTTCCTCCTCACACACATATGCTTATTCACCTGGACTTTACGTGATGAAAACTCAAGTGTGTCTGCACATATGAATCCACCTGACACTCCAGCCATGTCAGAGCGAAACCATTTCCTTAAACGATCGTCATTAATACATTCCAGCAGGACGGTGCCTTCTGTTTTATGTTGAAATATTTTGACTATAAGCACAAAGCGCCACACCGAAAGTACGCACACACGTGCCAGGAATCCTGGACTCTGAGCTTCTCCTGCCTGCCAGAGCTAGGGGGCTGGGGACAGCTGTCAAAGGCACATTCTGTCATGGGCTGATGAGAAATGGGTCTTCAGGAAAAGGTGGCAGTTAGGCTTGAACGTGCTTGTGGGTTACTTAACATCCTGGCCACCACCAGGGTAAAAGAGGCAACGGGCAGAGTCTACTTCTTCGCTAAATCATTTGTGGCAGCAACATGAACTTACAGCACTATATGACTTAGGGGTATAGGAGCACAACTCTTCAGATACATGTCTCTATGCCACCCCCACTGCCAAGGCACCCACAGTTCTCCACCATAGTTCACTGGGCTCCCTCACTGTTGGCCCCGGTCCCAACCTGCCCCCGGAAGCCAGGTAGAGTGTCTTGTTTAGTGAGTGGATGAGTGAGTGGGTGGATGACATGACAGACGGACAGACAGCGCTGCTGTCGCTCTCGATGATCACCTGCCTTCTCCCTGCCACGGGTCCCCCAGTGGCCCCGGGCACAGATTACACACACCGTGGCAACACCTGTCAAAGCTGAGCTGTTCTTGTGCCATGGAAGCTGCAGACATACAACTTACACCCGCTGTCCTCAGCTCCCGTCTTAGAAAGAGGATCGTGGTATCGCTACTTCCTAGATTGGCTGAGCTTTAATTGAGCATTTATATAACGAACTAGATATTTAGGGTGCCTCTTGACAAATCTGAATAATTTTTAAATACCACCAGTTGCTGTTCTGTCTTGGAGTCTGCAGTGATGCTCTTTCGTAGCCTTTGAAATGCTTTTCCTAACGACCATCTCGCCACTGTGCCGCTGGCTCAGTGTCTGGTCTGCTGCTGTGTTTCTCTGACAGTTGGGCCGGTCGGAACTCCACTGCTGCTCCCCTGGGTCAGCTCTTATGCCCTCTCCCTGTGTAGCCCCTGACCTCCCCGTCCCCTCTGAAGTACAGCTGAGGGAAAGGCTTCCCCTCCCCTTCTAGCGGAAGGCTTGGCTTTCTCGGTTGCTAACAATGCCTCGGTAATAAAACGACGCTTATCATCTTTACCTTTCTCTTGTAGCGCTCCCTGCAAGATTCCCCAGGAACCCGCTGGAAGAGACCTGAGGGTGCTGAGAACATCTCCTCCCTCTCTGGGCAGCCAGGCAAGCGCGGACCTGACCTCGACCTCCAGAGCTGCTGGTGAGTTCCTGCTTCAGGTGTGTTTGCTGCTGGCGCGGGCTGCACTAAAGGTAATGGAATGTTGCCCGGAAGCTCTTGATTGAAGCCCATCAGCCCATGCCGTAGGCTTGAGCTGTTACTTCCGTGTGTGGCTCTTGGATGTCTCTGCAGCGGTGACTTGCTTCTTCCCTGCATGGAGGGGCCGTGTGGAGACGGAGTGGGGACAGGCTAAGGCAGCAGCCTGGTGGGACCAAGCATGCCAAATGAAGGCACCTCAGAGCCTTGGATTCGAACTGAGCTGTCACTGTGGCGGTCACAAACAGCTCTGAGGATCCGAGCTTGTCGACCTCACGAGATGTTTCGTGGAACAGTTTTGTTGAGCTAAACCCTGTCCCATGCACCATTGGGTCAGGGGGGTTTCAGGGGACAGTACACTGGGCACGATGGTGCTGGTTTCTCTTTGAACACGTGCTGCTCTCTCTGTGCAAGACTTGCGCTTCCGACTAGTCGGGGCTCGTTTTTGTAAAGGCTGGTGTAAGCCTAGCTGGTGACAGGCTGGGAAGTGTTCTTGATTGTCTTATCGCAAGCGCCAATGGGGGAGATGAAGAGAACAAGTCATTAGTCTGTCATGAGATTCAGGGGAATAAAATGCTATCATTCAATAGAGCTGATTCGAGCCTGGTCATGGAGCACAGTCTGGGAAAGGATGAAGTTCAGAGAGTGGCGAAAAGGGTAAAAACTTAAGGCTTGCTCCAGAGCTCTGCTATCTCTTGCTCTTAAAGGGGGAGATCAGACTGGGCATAAAGTGACAACTCGGAGCAGATGTACGGTGGTGTGTGCGCCGTTCCGTTGGTATAACTCATACAAATGCCCCGCGATGTAACTGTTTAGGACCCTTTTATTGAATTACTGCGAGGATCACAACGTGCCATGAAAGAAAGGCGCCATCTATATGCTAATTACGGGAAGGCAACATGCTGTAACTACTGTGCAAAGCATAAAATATTCAGTGTGTGTTTGTTATGGCTCCAAAGAGCTTCTGTTTTAACTTGATAGGTGCGATTTGGCTGGGAAAGAGGTGTATGCGAAGCAGATTGTTAAATGCTCTTTTATGGTCGTGGCTGTTTAACAAGGTACTCGGTGGGATGAGAGGGTAGGATCTCTTGGACTTGAAACACCCTTTTAAATCACTTGGAGGAGTTTGAAGAAGGATATTGACCCAAAAGAAGTGTCTGTCTTGGCTTCGCAAATCATCTGGGCGGCGTGAGCTCTACGGAGTAGCTGGGGCAAGGAGACGCGTTCCCGTGCGTGGGGTGTGGCGTGTGCTTCTGGTCGTGGTAGCGCCTGTTTTTTGCTGGGATGTTTCACTCAGTGAAAGCCTCCATGACACCCATCGGGCGCCCTGTGTGGCTGAATCACCCCACCGAGTCCCTGCCGCTCTCTCCGCACCTACACGTGAGCGTGCTTCGCGCTACGTGATGGAAACACGTAGTGTCCACTTTAGCTCACGGGAGTGGTCTTCCAAGTCGTGCCGTCGGGCTCGCCTGCTGTGTGCGGCCCTCCCAGCGTGTCGGGTTCCTGGTCTCCGAAGCAGCCTCGGAGCTCGGGGCTGCAGTCTTCGTGCTGTCGGAGCAGATGCCTCGGTTGTCTGCTTCGTGGCTCTGGCTGCAGCTGCTCTTCTGTGCGCCTCCGCAGACGGCCGCAGCTCACGGCCCCAGGCAGGGGGACGCTGAAAATGGGTCCAAGCACTCTGTGCAGGACTGCTGTTTGGGGGCCACCCCTCTGCTGCGGGCGTCGCTTCGTGACTGAGTCCTGCAGCGGTCAGAGCTGCCGAGGCCTCGTGCTAGCGGCTGTGCAGACGAGCAGCTTCCACTCAGGTCCTCACTGCTGAATTAATCCTGGCCAGGTTGCTGGACAGACACGAGGAGGCTGGGCAGCGCAGAAACTTCCGCCCCAGGCTGGTGCTCTGGCCGAAGAAACCCCTCACCGGGCGTACCTGCAGAGGCACAGTTTATGAAAGAAAGGATTTTGTGCCCTGGCTATAAATTTGCTATGAAACTCACCACGGCTGGGAGCGGCACATAGATTCAGCTCATCACTGCGCAGACCTAGTCGTCTGCCAAGCTGATGAGACTTAAGTGTAGATTCCACAATGCAGACTCACCCTTCCTCTCCCCTCGGGCCTGTTTGGCTGGTATCGAGACTCCCGTGCATCGGGACTGCAGCATCTTCTCTGGGACGTTCCCTGTTCCTGCTGCACGCAGGCCAGTCTCCTCCTCCTGCTCCTGTTGTCGGGAGACCGCTTGAGGCATTTTCTTTTGGTCTCCCCTGGGACCCACATGGGAGCCTCATTCTGTTAATGTCATGTGCCTCAAACTGGAGTTTTCGGACATGACGGTGGCTTTGTACGCGCCGACTTGGCAAGGGCTTCTGAATTTTTCCTAAAATCTCCGTGCTTCTGGCTGGGTGAGAGCAAGAGAGAGGGGAGGGAAACAGGGAGTGACTCTGTGCCTCTCGCAGTCATCTGTCACCTTGCCAGGCAGGGGCCTGGGTCCGGGACTGCTCCCACCTGCCCTCCCCCCAAGTGTCTCTGGCGCACAGGTGTGTGGTCCGCCACGAAGACGGGCCCTGACCTCTGCCGGCGCCACGCCCAAGCTCAGCCTCAGGGACTCTGCAGAGCGCCTCTCGTCACCGTGAGCTCCAGCTCATGCGCGAGCGTCCGGCCAGCGTCTGCGTCCACCTCCTGTTGTCCCCTCTTCCCTCCAGCTGCTTGTCCCAGGGATTTTAAGCTCCTGACTCAAATGCCAAGACAACTGTTAAGTCAGCTCCCCAAATTCCATCAGGTGAAGCCCTTATTACAACTTATTACAACTTTGTCTGCATTTCCACTCTGGTGGTTCGGCCTCCAATAAAATCTTGATCAATACTAATTTGATACCAGAAATGACTCTAGAAGACTAGACTCTTAAGCTCTTGGTATTGGGTCTGGGATTTCTGGAATTGGTTCTTTGATCTGATTGGTTCTTTAAGTCTTACTGACCTGTTTTGCATGATTAAGAGGATACCAGTAAGCTCTGCCTGGCAATGGTAGGTGTTACATAAACTTATACTCTGAGATACTTGAAGTTAAGCAACTGTCATCACAGTTTTTCCTGAAAGTTGGACTATAATGTTGTTGGTTGGGTGCTTACAACTGTGCTGGAGGACTTGGGAGTAATCAATGACAAGCTTTAAATTCCCAGCTCAAAGTCCAAGCACCTGAAAGTTCTTGGCCCTCCCTGAGGGATCTCCTTATGTCCTGTAGTTACAACCCCGAGCTTGCCAGAGGTCAAACCTCGAATCTGATCTTGAGGTGATGGATCCACAATGCAAACGACTTCCCAACTTACAGGGCCCCCCTTTTTGAAGCCGAGGCCCTGGGTGGAGGCTGGGGCATAAGCTGGGCAGGGACAGATGGGCTAGGATTTGAACCCTGAATTTCACCACAACTTCCCAGTTGGCCAGAGAATCCCTCTTTGAATAACCTGGAGAAAGTGCCACCTGAGTTGCTTTCTTCGCGAAGCACTGTCACTCTCAGCAGCCTTCCCAGCCCCGACGCTGGCCGCGAGCCCCCAGTCTCTGGCGTCTCCTCCTGGGGCCTGTGGTCTCCAGGTCCTTTGCTGGCTTTTTTGGTCTCCAGATGATGTTGACTCAGTGTCCAAACTCTTCACTGAAAGACCGTCATGTTCTCCTCCGGGGGAGCTGATCTTTCTCTCCATTGTAGCTTTTCTTTTGGGCCTTCTGAAGGTCAGGTCTGGGAACCCTGCTTTGATGGGTGCATCGCGCCCCCTGCTGGGGAGAGCTGTAACGCCAGCATGAGCAAGGACTGAGCCCCTGCAGGGTGCTGGCTGGGGAGGTTGGTGAACAGATGCAGAAGCCAGGGACTTTGGGGGGGGGCATCAAATCCAGCAGGTCCCCCTCCACAAAGTGTGCATGTCGTCGCTGTTCGGTAAGCGCGGTTAACGTCGCCGCGTAAGCCTTTCCACCCACCAACAAATACGTACCTACAGCTATTCCATGCGTGCCCTGCCCATAAGATTTATTTCTTTATGCATACAAGCACTGGGGTACAGGCCAGAGGGGCGGGGGCGGGGGTGAGAGGATTCACAAAAGACAGTGGGGAGCAGAACAGGCAAGGCAGGAGAGGTCTGCTGCGCCACGTGGGTCCCTCCCTGGCCCGCGGCAGGGCTCGAACTTGTGCTGCAGTGGCTGCGGTTTGCTTCATAGTGCGGGGCTTGGCCCACTGCGCCACCAGGGAGGTCCCTCCAAGGACGTAGAGCTCACACAGTCAGGGAGAAATACCGCCCACCCGGGAGCGCTGTGAGGAATGAGGGAAATATTCTCATGGAAACAGTCCAGCAAAGCATCTGCCACGGAGAGGAGCCTCCGTGGACAACACTTACTTCACTTCTTCCAGATCCTTCCACCTAGCTGTGAGAACGTGTCCCGTTGTCTTAGTATAGCGCATCGCTGAGAAGAACCATCCCCTTTCATCGAGCGTCCTCCCCGGAGCTCTGAGCCGGTCCTGGTTCCCTCTGCTCTGCGAGGCGGGCTCCCCAACCCCAGCAGGACCTCGGGGCCTGAGAACGAGTAGGACGCCTGGCAAAGGGCCTCGATAGTTTGGCGCTGACAGGGCACAGACAGGGCTTTCTGCGTACTAGATCTGGCAACGCCCAGTTCATGCTTGCAGAGCTCCTTCTCGGTCCAGGTTGGTTTTGGTGCAGCGGCAGCTGCTGAGGGTCAGTTAGGCTAGTGTCCCCGGATTCGCCAACGGGACCGGGCAGCGGCCCACCTGCCGTGAAACCACAAGGACAGACTCGCTCTCCTGCCAGATGCACCACGACACCTCCCTCCTTTGGAGATCGTGAGAGAATTTGCCTTTGTTTCTGATGCTGACTTGGCTAAAAACGGGTGATATTTAAACACTCTGCGCCGTTGCTATTTTAAATGTTCTGTGAAAATTAAAGGGGCTGGGCTCAGGGACCTCTTTGGTTCATTTGCTTTGAATTCAGTGGTTTTCATATTTTAGACCTCATCCTTCATATTTACCAGCAAGTAACCTTGACGTGCTGGGGGCTTGCTAATAGGATTCAAAAATAGGGTTTCTGTTTGCATATAAGCTGAAAACTATAATTAAGAAAGTACACATGAAAGTTAAGGTACTTCTGGTGAGATTTTACAATGTCTTTAGTGCAAGCAAATCATTTTTTTAAATCTCAGGTCATCATGTTCATTAAAAAACAGCTCAGCGATTTGACTTTTCATCCAGTGCTTGATGGGAAAGTTGCATGGGTTTGAAACGTGATGGGGATCACGCCATGGCCGGAGACCTCACAGACGTTCTCTGGTGAGGTGATGCTCCCATCCTTCCGAAAACTCCGCCGTTCCACATGACCTGGGCATTCCTGGACACGTAGGTAGACTTGCCATAACTCCACCCAGGGGAACGCGTTGCATTTGTCCCGTCTTTGTGGCAGGAGAGTGGCCTCATGGAGGCTAAAGCCCTGCATCTGATGCCAGCCTTCTTTACCAGAGAAGAATCAACTTGGGAGAGTTTGGGAATATGCTGGCCCAGAAGAGTCCGCAGAGGTCCTGAGGAACTGCGACTGGCCTGGAGGGTGGGGTGTCTGGGCTGTTGTGTTGCGTGAGTGTGGTGCTGTAGACAGGGACAGTCCTGCTCGCCGGGGCTCCGGGCAGTGCCCACTGCGCCCCCGCCCTTCGTCCTGTCAGCGCTGACAGTCCGCTCTGCGATGTGCGTGCAGAGGTCTGCGCGTCTGCTGTGTGGCGGCCGTGCCCGGCCATCTGTCTCAACAGACTGCCCTGCGGACACCCAGACGCTGGCTGTGCAACCTCAAGTGACCCTGTGTCTGAGGGGCGCCGCCCTGGTGGCTCCTGGTTGTTCTGCGTCTCAGACCACATGGGCCGGAGCACAGGGAAGGGCCGATGGCGCCCAAGGGCACACGGCAGCAGCAAAACTTGGGTGCCGTTCTGCTCCTGTGTTTTGTAATATTTTCTATCTCTATGCTTAGAAATGTGAGTAGCTGCATCTCGGGGGAGTCCAGTAAACTTTACTTACATCGGGGAGGTGAGGACGAGTAGCCGTGGACCCTCCTCCCCATTTGCAACAGACTCGAAGAACATTGTACCCTTCAAAGGCAATTCATTTCCCTCCCAGGACATGGGAGCGAATGTTCTGTGGTACATTTATCATGCACCAGTGTGATTTATATGCCTACACATTAGAATTCTCGAGCTTCAGAGATGAAACAGCAACCGAATACAAAGTTAAATATTTGAGGTAGGAGAGTAGATAATGAAAGTCCTAATATTAATTATTACATAACTTAAACATAGATAGCAAGGACCAGAGCCGTTTTGAGAAAGAGTGAAAATAAAGCCTTTAAGTCATTGTGCTTATCGGAATTTCTTATTCCAGCTATAATTCTCCTTATAAATCAGTACTTTCTAATCTCAGTCTTGATGGAATGCTAGAGCGAACGGTGCTGAATAATAATTTTGTCCTCAGGTAGAGAGGAGGAAAGGAGGAATAGGCAGACATTCTAGATAATTGCATCAGCCTCCTCGCCACCCAGCGCCATGCTAGCGTCTCAAGTTATGTCCCCTTTGTCTCTCTGAGAAAAACCATTTCATGATTCATGATTTATTACACTGGATTAAAGAGTGTATAACTCTGGAGCAAGAATATGACTGAAGGGAAATCAGACATAAAGAATGTCACCGCACTTGGTATATATAAATTTTTCAGAATTTCTTATATCAATTGTTTGGGCTGCTTTTCCAAGAAAACAGTCAAAGACAAAATAGATAGATGTTATATAAACAAAAATACATCATAGAATGCAGTGTCTAGTTGTCTCCATATTCTAGCATTAAGATAAGGAACTGGCTCTGTTGATAGCGTCCTTGTTTTGAGATTTCTCTTTCGTCAAACTACTATTTGTCAAAATCAATCCTGTAATATGAGACATCAGTGTCTTTGATTGACACTGAGGTTGACAACCTGAGTTTTTACAGCAGTTGTTTTAGTACATGGAAAATGCCATGAAAATTAGTCTGTGTTACCTCCCCTTCCCCAGACGTGGTTTTAAAAAATATAAAACCTGGGCCTCCCTGGAGGCAAAAGGGGTTAATCTCAGTATCTGCAGCTGCTGCAGCATGAGTTTGATCCCTGGCTAGGGAGGGGACCCACATGGCGCAGCAGACCTCTCCAGCCTCCCTGCCGTTCCCCTCAGCAGTGTTTGAGTCAGTCTGCCTGTTCTGCTCCCCACTCTGTCTCTGGTCCTCTTACCTTCCACATCTCTGACCTGCACCCCAGCTCTTGTGTGCATAAATAAATAAATGTTTAAACATACATAAAACCAAAGCTCATTTTCCTTGCTCTGCATGCCTGAGACGAGACGGGGGCATCAGAGGGGCTTGATTTCTCATGTGGTCTCACTCTAGATAAGCCAGCTGTGTGTTTCAGCTTGCATTCCTCAAACATTCAACCACAAATGGCCTCTTTGATGGAATAAGAAGATAAAAAGGCTTTTCCTTATTGCCTAGTAGGTATTTCCTTATTCCTTAGTGTGCTCTTTAAGTTGTCAAGAGCAAAAGGGACAGTTTTACATCTGATGTCTCAGAAGGTGAGTGGAATCCTCTAAATCCATATATATATATATATATACACATATACATATGCATATATATGAATCCTCTATATAAAGGCATATATGTGTGTGTACACACACACATAATTAAAAAAAGAAAAGATCTCAACAGAACCCCACTCGGCTCTTCTAACTGTGTGACGCCCACACTCTTTCCAGATGAGGAAACAGGCCTTGTGTGGCCAGGAAGGTCCATCTAGGCCAGTCACTCTTCTGGCCGCGAGGACACCTGCTTTCTCTTGCGCTTGCCCACCGCGCCGCCCGCACCCTCATGTCCGGTAGGCTCGTGCGGGAAGGCAGCCACGCTGTGGCATCCATGTCGCCAACAAAATCCGCTCATCGGAGAAGCCCTGTGTTTCCTCAGCTTAGTTTGTTCTGAACGCGTGATTCCAAAATGCTTAGAGACTTGGTTCTCACCCGAGCTGGCTGAGCACGAGTTGGAGATGCATTTGACTCACCAGCGAGGTGCCCAGTAGGCTGAGAAAGCTGATTAAAAATGTGTGGCTAAGACAAGTGTTGATGGTCGCTGACAGACTATTGACATAAGATTGTTGGTTGAACTCAAAACTCACCCCGCCTGTGTCCGAGGTGTGGGTGTGGCTTGTGTGTGACCATGTAGGTACCTGAGATTCAGAGTCCCAAAGCCCTTGGGGGTTATAAGAGCAGGAAATCTGTAGGCTGGCTGGAGAGGGAGAGACACCAAAATGGAAAGAGGTCTCGGGAGCCTAGAAAGCATCAGCATCACCAGGAACCCCGGGCGTCTCTGTTCCCCACGGTCACTCACCTGTCACTCCTGTGCTCTCTCTGAGCAAGCACCACCGTCGGCCCAGGTGTGCAGGCTGGTCCCCTTCCCGGACACTCCTTGACGGTGAATCTGCAGCTTAAGTTGTGCGAAGGTGCCGTTAAGAGTGTGAGTGTTTGTTCTGCCTGGAAAGCAGTTGTTTCTCTCCTCGGCCAGTGTACTGCTTGACTTTCAGAAACATTCTCTACGAAATAGTACCATAATTTACTGCCTGATCCAAAAATTTTAATAGAATGAGACATCTTCTCTATTATGAAGAACTTTTCTGTTACAAAATATAGTGTAGCTATAAAAAGGTAGCTGAATTTGAGGTTTCTTAGCATAACAACAAGCATGGGCATTCGTTGAGAGCATAAAACGTGCAGACTGCGCTTACAAGACTTCCCTTGGAATTCTTTGCTCATCTTTATTCCATCCCCTGAAGGTTCTGCTGTTTTCATCTGCAGTTTACTGATGAGGTGACTGAAGCAAAGCAAGATTGATAAGTAGCAACACAACCGAACTCGCAGTGGATGGATTTTCCCGAATGTTGATTTCAGCACCTGTTACCTATGATTTGCTTTTCTACTTTGAAAATCTGCCTCTCGACTTTCCTCTTTCAGTTTTAGGGACATTAAAGGAACACAGCACTGTAAGTGTCAGGTGTCCAGACGAAGGGCTTCACTTACTCACATCGTGATGCCATCACCATAGTGTGTTTGGTTAACCTTGGACGTGCCGCCAGAGCCCAGAGCCCCGGTTCCAGCTGGATGGGTGCAGTAAGAACGAAGAGAACAGGTGTCCGTCGGCACTTTGCTGAGATGCCAGCAAGGAAGTGAGACTAGCGAGGTGCTTGATGTTAGACCCGGGTACACCGTTCAGAGCCTGAGCCCAGGGAGGATAAACGTCTTTGGTATTCTCTTCTTTGGGCATGTCAAGGGAAAGATAGTCGACCAGGAACGGATGGGCTCTAATTCAGAGACGGCATCCTCAAAGCTAGCTTTGTGAATTCTGGCAAAACGTGGTCCATTGTGATTTCGTGATGAGAGGGAGGGGGAAACTACTCTGAACCTAACCTAACAAGAGGTTACGGGCCAATACTGTGCACAGTAGATAAGGTCTTGAACACGTGGGTGAGTTCTGACCTCTCCAAGCTCAGATGCGTGACAGCCAGCTTGCGCCGATACTTGTTAGCAGATTTTGTCTAGATGGGAAGGACTTTTACAGACGTAGCTACGTCACATGTAGTGTTATTGGGAAGGGCAGAAATAGGAAGTAGGTTTCCATTCTCAGTGGATTCATGATCTAAAACAGTGTGGAGGAAGAGAAGCCTCTGAGAGTCCTTCATTATAATTTTAAGGCGACGTGCAGAGAGGACCGGAGCATCCCCCGCACCTCCTGGTCTCGCTATGCAGACTTGCTCCTGACGTCCGCTGACTTAATTTCCCACACAAGGAAAAGCCGCCAGAGGCTCTGCAGAGAGGACACGACAACGTCCCGGGAAGCAGACTTGGCCCCACTTACTGTGGTTCTCGCACACGGGTCACAGAAGCGACATGCTCGACCCACAGTTCACATGGGGGACAAGTAAGAAAAAAGCGAAAGTCAGAAACAACAGGTAAAATAACAAATTTGTTCCTTCCGCAGTAAGATTTTTGTTACTGTTAAAATATATGTAGGTTATTTTTCTAGATCACAATTTAAAGGTGATGACTAAGTTTATGACTTGCCGTTCATTACTGGACTTGTGCTGCCCATGAAACAGAATGCAGCCATTCTTTAATTTAATAATGGCGCAGTATCAGAATCCCGCCGTGGCCTTTGGAGAGCCAGATGTCGCGCCCTTGCGTTGCCGGGAACCGCTGGGGGTGGCCCAGCAGATAACGACCTTTCATCCTCATCTCGCTCAAGCGGGCACCGGAGGTCTCTCTTGAAGGACGTCAGGCGTTGTCTGCTATAATTTATATTTCGGTATTAGCTAGCGGCTGACAGCGCTGGACCCCACAAATAAAGGGAATTATTTTCATTGCTAAATGATTACTTGACGTTTCCATTCTCCACTGTATGTGCTCATTAGCTGACTGCTGATGGACAGATGTTGCTGCACAATTATGTTTAGAAACAAACCACTAACTTTTCTGCAAAAGATAAAATCTCCAAATAAAATACTTGATATGGTTGTAAAGGAAGACGTGATAGATAAAACTGGTAAGCAGGGGGAAGCATTAAAACTATAATTTTTATTTTTACTTCAGTAGGAAATAGTGTAAGTAGAAGGAAGCAGGTGTTTATCTTACTATATAGTCTCTTGCTGAGTTAAATTTTAACTTGATGTTTTTACTTTGTGATTTATTTTTCTATAGAAAATACTTTGGCTAATGTAGCAGATATTGATACCAAGTTAAAATTTTTGATAGTCTGGCAAAGTGTTACTCCTCTGCTGAGATCCTTGCTTTTGTGGTAGAAACAAATAATAGAACTCACGAATAGCAAATCAACACCCCCCCCCAAAAAAAAGTTTTTTAAAATCCATTGTTTATCAACATACCATTAGGAAATCTAGACATTACACTTCGATCCTCTTATTTTGGAGCATGGTGGGGTCTCTGCCTGGCTTCTAGGGGAGGCTGAGCTCTCCTGACCAGTGTGGGGGCCATTCAGGTGACCTGGGCACTTGTCACATTTCACCGTAAGTTACTCCAGTGCGCCAACTGGAGACTGTCCTCCCCCCCCCCCCCCCCCCCCCCCCCCCCNTTACTCCAGTGCGCCAACTGGAGACTGTCCTCCCCCCCCCCCCCCATCTACCACCAGTATGTCAAAAAGGCCTCCTTTATTGAGTCCACTGCCAAAGGGGGAGGCAGAAACTCGAAGGATGGAGAAGCTTCCTTTGGCCAATGCTCACAAGGGGAGAGGGACAGCACAGTTCTGGGTGCTGCTTCTCTACTAGCGTCGGACTGGCTACATCTGGAGGCTACTTCGTGTGTCATAGAGATCACTGTCCTGTGTGCTACCGCCGGGAATAAAGAGGCATAGAGACCAGCATCACCTGGCACCAAGCGGTGATGCCGGTAGGGGTTTAGGGGAAAGGTCAGAGGTCAGGAGCCCACGGCTGGTCAGAGACAGAAGACTGTGTTCTTTATGTCCTCCTCTGTCACCTGTCCCAAGAGCTTTCCCCCTGTGGACACAGTCCATTTTAGCTGTGGAAACACAAAAGCAGGAACCATTTTCTTTGGGTGGTTTTCTTGCCTGAGATGCAGTTTCACGGACATCAGAAGGAAATCCTCATTAACAGAGGCCACCTGTGCGTGGCCTTGATGTCGGTGCTCCTCTGATGCTTCGTACCTGAGCGAGGCGTGTGACAGAGCTGTTTGGGTTGGGGACATTTTTACAGCTTGAAAAATGACTCATTGGACTTACAGCTCTACCGAATGATCAAGTCACAGGAGAAGTGAGATTTACATATATTCTTAGTCCACCTCAGAATCTTGCTTCCTTCCTGACTAGGAATGTTAGGGCTGTAATTGGAAAATAAGACATTAAGAATAATAGTGGAACTGAGGACTGCATTAAAGTTAGGAATTGACTAGGGGCTATGTCTTTATATTTTTTGAAATAAAAATAATGACTTAGGTTACAAAGTTTCTCATTACTTAAAACTCTCATCTAGGAAAAGATGAATGCAAGTATACAGCCCAGAAGCTTAAAGAAAACAATGAAATAAACTAGGTCAGGATCTACAAAGCCTCCAACTTTTATTTATACTTTAAAATGTCATTACATAAGTGGAATGTGAAGCTTAAGTCAGAATAATAGACTTCTTTTTTTCTTTTGTTGGAGTTACAGCTGAATTCTTACAGTACTCACCATGTTAACCTAGTTGCTAACTGCAATATAATGGTTGAAATAGATATTTGTAAGAAATTAATGTAAAAGCTACTAACAACAAATTTTATTGAATATTTCCCCATCTAAGAAGAATTTAACTTTTTGAATAAATACATATTTAACAACTTTTCTAATATTAAAGCATGCTGATCGTCCACCTTCAAATTTACTTAGTCACAGATTTATTAAAAATTTAAACTAAGAATAACCAGTAAAATTTACATGCCATCTTCTTTCAGTGCTAGTTTCTTATAAGGATTATTTTATTTAATAAAATAAATTGGCAAGCCTAATGTATTTTAATTTAGGGAACTTTTATACTGGATGACAATTATTCTCTCTTTGCAAGTTTGGAAGTACTTTTGCCTCAAATATTTGGAGGTGAATGTATGTTGTAGCTTATTTTTTTATTTTCTGGTTTTGGTCTGCCCAACAATCTTTCCTTCCTTCTGCATAAGGTACACAGAAGCTCAGTTACAGTAAAGTGTGTGTGCGTGTATAATATATATTTACACATGTGAATATATACTTATATTTGTGTGGGATGAACACGAAGTGTGTGTGTATACACTGAATGCATACAGGGATTCCAAACCTCAACACTACAGACACTTTGACCAGATAATTCTCTGTGAAGGAGCTCTGGAGATTAAACAGCATTGCATTTCTGGCCTCTACCCACTAGATGTCAGTAGAACGCCCTGCCACCCCCCTCCCCCGCCCCCTCCCCCAACAAACTGACAAGCCAGTGTAGCTCCAGATGTCACCAGGTGACCCCGAGGGGTGCAGGATCACCCCTGCATGAAATCACTGCTCTGACCTTTATGATAACCTCCTTCTTTTACCACTCAAAGCACCATGGATGCAAATCCGCAGAGTGCTGTGTCCGTGCGAGTTGGAGCATCACAAGTTACATCCCTTAGTCTTCTCTACCCTCCACACAGCGGCTGTGTTCACCACGTCAGCAGCACGCACAGGCTAGCATGCAGGTCTTGCAGGATTTGCACACAAGTGAATCATCAACACCATCACACTTACAAGATTTGAGGTCTGTGGGTGTGTGTGTCTCTCACTGAGATATAATTCACATACCATTCATTTCACAGAGTAAAGTGTATACGTGGGCAATTTTTAGTATTTTCACGGAGTTGTGTGCCACCACGCTACGTATTTTAGAACATTTTGACCCCCCTTACTGCACGGGCCATCCTGGAAGCTCCCTCCTCCGCATCATGCAGCCCCTGACTTGCTTTCCCATGGTGAGTTTGCCTGGCGTCCATCAGGATGCCGTCCTTCTCGCTGTCAAGTAATGGCCGCTCATCCGCCCTTTTGTGTCTTGTCTGCCCACCCACCCGTCCTGGTTCCGTTTCCTGGTTATCAGGATGCTGCCATGACCCCTCAGAGCGAGGACCTATATTTTCACCTCTCAGGCATTCAGACCCACCAGTGGACTCCTACTCCGTAGGCAACCCTCTGTTTAACATTTTGCGGTGCTGTCAAACTTTTTTCTCTTAGGTTGCTGTAACTTCTAAATTCTTCATTGCTTGGCTGTTTATCTCCATCTTCTCCCTGACACTTTAAATACATTAGGAATAGATACCAAACCTCCTTCCTTGCTATTTGAATATGCAGACCCTCTGCACATCAGCTTCTGTCGGTTATGAAATCCTACTTTCCTGTTTCTTGGCTCTCCTTTGGAAACTGGGTGATAGGTGACAGGTTGACCGCCGGGCAGGGGTCAGGCAATGGGTTGTTGCTGCCCTGTTCGTCGGGAAGCTTGGTTGTGGGGTCTGCTGGGGCGGCCATTACAGGAATGTCCCTAAGAGCTTGCGTACATCCTTTACTCTGAAGGGGTGATGTTTCAGGGGTGAGCAGGGGTGGGAGGTGATAGGACCGACAGACTGCTCACTGAATAGCAGTCTGGAACTACTGTTCGGTTCTGTAGCTTCTAGATGCTGCTTTCTGCTTAATTCTGTGGAGGTTCTTGATCCACACCCAGCTTACGCCTTGGTCAGCACTGTGTACTTAGGCCTCCAGACTTGGTGTTTAGAAGTGATTGTGACTGTAGATGCTTTTTGTATTTTATTTGTATTTTGCCACAATCAAAAGTATGTGAGTAATAAAAAAAAGAGCTCTCTCGCTCTATAACCCCAGAAGCAGGAAAAGAAAAACAGTTAACTTAGACTTCATCAAAATTAAAAATTTTGTCCAAGGACATTCCCAAGAGAGTGAAAACATGGCCCACAGGATGGGGGAAAACTTTGGTAAACCATGTTTCTGACACGGGAATACTACCTAGCACCTATAAAGAATGTCAAGTCAGCGACAAAACACCATGTAATTAAAAAATGGGCAAAGGCCTTAGACATTTTTCTAAAAAGATGTATGAATATCCAGTAAGCACATGAAAAAGATGTTCACATCCTTAATCATTGCGAACTAACAAACTGCATGACACGCCACCGACACGTCTTAGGAGAGCTGTAGACAACAGGTGAGCAAGAAATGTAAGATGACAGGTGTTGAAATTGGACACTTGTCCACTTGGAAATTGGACCCCTCAAACACTGCTGTACAGTGTGGATGGTGCAACCAATATGGAAAATAATAGTTACCATGTGACCCAGTGAAAGCAGACAGTCAAATAGCTCCTGTCTAACAATGCTTAGAGCAGCACCACCCACCATAGCTAGAAGGCAGAGCCACCCAGAAGTCCAGCCACAGGCAGAGAGATCAACAGCACATGGCATAAACTGACAATGCGGTATTAGCCCCCAGGGCAATGCAACCTGGTGAGTGCTCTGGCATGGATGGGTCTCGAAAACATCTTGCTAACTGCTAGGAGCCAGGCCTGAAAGGATGTCTCCTGTAGTATCCCATCACTTGCTGGCATAGCGAGGTTCCTACAGACAGGTGAGTGGAGCAGGGGAGGGGGGATTGTTTAAGAAACACAGTTTCTCTTTCAGATTTTGAACTCAGTCATGGTGATGACGGAACTACATTGTAGCTATATCAAATCCCATGCTAAAATGGTTTAAAGATAAATTTTATATAATGTAATGCTTCTAATATAGAAGTACCCTCAAATGTGGGGATTTTTTATAAGTAGGGCATTCAGTGACAGTTGAATACATTGAATAATTATTGACAGCCAAGAAAGTGTTTTAAGAAACACTTTGAATATCCACCCAAACCAACTATCTTGTGACAGGAAATATATGACATATGCCTTTGGATTACTGCGTATCTGGCTCCAACTTTGTTGTAAGTTCTTGGAAGCCTGGGACGCATCATCTCATGCATTCATATTCCCTTGATGATTCCTACAGTGTCTCTTACTTGTGTGATTTTTTTCATTTTTACTCTTCACGTAAATGCATAATCAGAAACCTCCTCATCCTGTGCACTCACCCATGTTCAGACAGATTTTAGAATAGTGTTTTGGTTTTGTGCAATTATAATCCATCTACGTTGCTATAACATGTCTCTTTCTCATAAGTTATCCTACTCTTGGTTTGGCTAACTAATGCGAATGTTTTTGTGTTGGGGACGTGGTTATTTAATAATGCGTAGTGAACACATTCTTTCATGGCGGACTCTCCTCATCATCACAAAGTGCTGTAACAGCTCCATGCCCCCAAAATCCCACCGATCACCTGGTGACTAGTTCAGTCCATTATCCAGATTTCTGAAGCTGCTTAACTACAACTTTTGATTGACTAAGTCAAATTCTTTGAAATTTATTTTTAAATATTGTCTTTTTACAAGTGTACTATAAAATCAAGTAAATACACAGAACTGTACGTAGTAGTTTGTGCTTCAGCATTAAGTCAAGCACCTATTAGAATCTACCAGGGGCATTGTACATTCAGAAGAGGCTCTGAGTTTTTGGGTACTTCCCTTAGCATCTTTGTCTTCAAGTATTTCAGTTCTCATTAAATTGCCCTCCTTCTCTCCCCAGCCTCATCATACTATTCTCGTTGGCTCCTACTCACCAGGATCTGCTATGTCTTAATGTGTAATACTTAATCTTTTTATGTGTTTCTATAGCCCACGTACTGTTTTAAGAAATCCAAGACTGTTTTCCCATTCCTTTATTCCTTAGATATTCCAGAACATTGAATTCTAGTTTTAGGTTACATGAATATGACAGATAATCTAGTCATTATCATTAATGGTTTTCAGATTTTGCTAATGAAACTACAAGGCACCTGTTAAATCAGAATCTCAAATAATTCACCTTATTTATATTTGTAGTATAAGTATGTAGTGTACAGTGTTTGGGATATGCTTATACTAGGTTATTTTTTAATTGAAAATTTACATTTAATTGGGTTTCCTGTGTTTTATCTGGCAGTGCTACTGATAAGCATACCCAAGATGGGTAATTTCAGTTCCTCTTGGGATGGAAATTTTACAGAAACTTGTGAATGCCTAAGTGCCTCATGGTAAATAAGTCTCATATTTGAACAATTTCATTGGTAACTCTCCCAACATTTTAAAAGATCACTTTTACATAGTCATCAGGACATTTTCTGAGTTTTTCTCAATGAACAAATCAAAGATACTTTAAACATTACCCTTCACGTGTGTTTTAAGGGATTAAAATGAAGAGGCAAACATGGATGTGTACTGTTAGCTGGGTTGAATTGAATTTCCTGTAAACTCTGCAAAAACAGGGCTCCCATTTGAAAATGACAAAATAGCCTATGATCATTTTTATAGGACTATATTGTTTTTAGCAAAAAAACTTTTCTTATTATCAAGAAATTAGTACCTACATGCACATCAATTGTGAAATGACTTTCCCCCCAAATTTGTCTTTTTAGAACTAAAAATAAAGAGCTTCATAGCTCATCTCATGTACTGTACACATGTACAGCCTAAAGCACAGTTTTATAGCTGAATTCTAAGCCCCTGTGAAATGGGGTTTCTAATGGAAATGCTGACAGACTCCTAGCTGCGGGGACACCAGCAGGCCCCATTGTAATAAATGGGTCTGAGGGAGACGTGATACAGGCCCACAGGTAATTAATGGTGGAAGTGAAATAAAATATAGGCATACCGTCCCACTGAGAGCATGACGCAATGGAAGGAACTCGCAATGAAACACAAAGAATGTCTTTAGCAAAGCACTGTAAGGAAAGACTTGTAAAATAAATCATGAGCTGAGACGCTAGCTATAAGCCATCAGTGCCTATTCCTTTGTAATTAGGATTTTTAAAAACACACTATAAAAATCATTTTTGGCTGAGCAAAATGACTGTGTAATGTATTGAGAAGTCCATGAAATATAAACTCAGCTACGCAAACAGCTAATAATAACCAGGTTTCTAGCGGGAAGGCCCGGCTGTAGGAATTCCTGATGGTGACTCCAGCTGTGGAAGAACAGACAGTGAAGTACATTTTTCAGACACAGGACAATACAGCGGCCTTTTCTCGCCCCTGAATGTTTTGATTCAATTTCTTAGTCACATTTTTTTGTTTAACTTTGGAGATGAAGAAGATCCTGAAAACCCATTTTGCTTGGGGCCCTAACTCACCTGGATTTTGTCTGGAGTAAGTCTGGGTGCATTTTTTAAAAATTTGAAGAGAACTACTATCAATATAAGAGACTCAAGTTGACTTTAACTTCATCCTGTGTTGGACTTGAACTTAGCTATCTGCTTTCAGAAGGGGTGGTGTTGTGCATGCACACATGTTCCTTCCAGACTCAACGGACCAAGCACACAGGTGAAGACACACCTGTGGTGTGGTTGGGGTGGAGTGAGGTTCAGTAGAATAGAAAAAAGGAGAAAAAGCAGAGAAGAATTACGATGAAAGGTAATTAAGCTAAACATTTTAAGAGATTTCCGTCAAGCCTTCGTCTTGTCTCCTGATCCCAGGGTGGCAATAAATCAAGCCCATATCATCAATAGGATGATGGTGTCACCGTAAGTTTGGATGGTTTGCTAAGGCCTCATAATCAAAAACAGTGCAGCAATACTGACGAATATCACTTGCTACCTCCTGCTATTTTAATATATTGCCTTTATAATTTTAGAGAAAAAAAATGTTTGCACAAAAGATTAAAAAAACTGAGCTAGATATAGTCTCAATTGGTTTACAAGCATAGATTTGGACTGAATAATTCAGCTATACTGGCTTCAGCTGGGAATATCTAGGGAGAAGCTAAGTAACTGTTTTCTATATATAAAACCATCATCATTAAAAATCAACTGCCATTATTTTCTCTTAATTATTAGAAGAAATTTCACCTAATAAAGTGACTTTTAAGTTCATTTTTTTCTGGTAAAATTCATAAGAAACATGCTTACAGTATTAAAATTTTGAAATTGGAAGTTCTTTTTACTTCCTTTCGGGTTTGACTCAAGAGTTCTGTCATCTCGATAGTATTTCTGAGTTTTATTATCTGAGATGAAGAAAGAATAGAGTAACATGAAAAATTCATCAACCCTTTATTCCGGATTATGAGATTTTTTTTTTAATTTATGGAAATGTTTCATTTATATCTGTGGTGAGGTGACTCGCATGAAATACTTCCAGTTTTTGGGTTAGTAGAATTATTAGCTGGAAGGTGATGGTAAAGGCACTTCTCAAAGTGTGCATTTTAAGAATAAAGTAGAAGTAGAGTGGGCTAGTATTTTTAAGTTCTAGTTTAATTTAATTTCTGACCTTGTCTGAAAGTAGGAAAACACCTATAAGATGAAAGCTCAAGTGAACATAGGGTTCCGGGGAGATTACCAGAAGAAAATTCAGAAATTAAATAAGGAAAAATATAGATAACAGTCTGAACATAATGTTTACCTGTGTCCAAAAGAAATTAGAGTATTTTTGAAAAGGACATAAGACAGTTGTTCCACAAGTCATTCAGTGTGGTATTAACACCTCGAAGGCTGCCTAACTGCAGAATAAAACTATACATTTGTATTTTGGTTGCAACTTGAACAAATCCTCTAAAATTGGCTTTGAGCATTTTCCAAGGATATTGACCTGTCATTTTGAGATGAATCTGTAGCTCCTGGTGCACTCTGAGCTGCTGTTTCAGCAGCCATGTGAGTCGGGGTTAAAGGAGGCAAAGTCCAGCCCCACCCACCTTTGGAGGTTGGCTGCATCACACAGCAGTGCCCAAGAGCCGCCCTTCAGGGAAAGAAGAGGCTAGGCGTCCCAGAGCCTGCAAAGAGAGGCGGGAGCTGGGCTCTCCCAACGCATGAACAGTGTTTCCTGTGAAGTGCTTCCAGGGGCACTCACGAGGCAGTCTTCACAGCCCCTGTAACCCCAACACACATGGCCGTGGTGGTCCAGAGTACCTTCAGCCGGGTTGGGCAGGTGAGCTGTGACGTACAGATTAAGCTACTCTGTGCAGCCAGGGAACTGTCTGTGGCTGTAGGATTTGCTTTCCTCACACCAGGATGCTTTATCAGTTTTCCGTCAAGTACGGTAGCCCGTTTGGTAGGGCATCTTTTCGTTTCGGTGATATTTCCTTCATTGTAGTTCCATTTGTTCCATTTTGCTTTGTCCTCCTTGCTGCTGGGTCCACCCCCCCAACCCCCCCTGAGGCAGTGACATGGAACGCTTGGCTCTTCTTTTCTTCCACGTGCTTCATGGTTCCAGCTCCTAATCCAAGTCTTTAATCTATTTCGAGTCAGTTTTGGTGTGTGGTGGGAGACAGTGGCCTATTTTCATTTCTTGCTGGGGGCTGGCCATCACCGCAGTGGACTGTCCTCCTGACACCCCCGCCTGACACCCCCGCCCGCTCCGTAGCCTTAAGGCCACAGGCCGCCATCCAGGGTTTGTTACCAGTTTGGTTTTATTTGACCCCTTCAGATTTGATTTTAAGAGTTGAAACCACAGAAAACGATTGGCTTTTTATGATCATCTGTTTACAAATTCTTAAATAATTGGTACATTTTGAAACAGGGAAATTATAACTCTCATCTACTATAAAAGAGAAAAATGCAAAACCTTCAAAATAACTTCAGAGATAGAAAACATTTTCATTTTAGTATAACTATGTGGATGATTAGATTCTCATTCCATGTGTCAAGTTTTATAGTCAGTTCAATTTTTACTTAAAAGAATTTTGCATTAAAACATGGTTTTTAATATCTATATAATATTTTATTCCACGACTGTAACCCATTTAATCTCTTATTGTAGATATTTGATTACAAGTAATGGTTCAGCAAAGTCTCCTTTCTCATTTTCTCTATAAAATTTTCTCACTTTTCAACCTGATTTGAAAATGGACTCTTGAACCCTGCCCAAGTTACAGCGACACTCTTTGTTATCGGCTCGCAGTGGCTACAATTCATACTGCAGCTTGGGTAATAAAACTCTGTTGCTCAGGTAAAAAATAATTGATTTTTCACGCTTTTTATATTTCACTCTTCTGTCTAGTTGATTATCATTTTGTACTTACTGGACTAAATTCCCTACTTGCATAATAAACTACCTTCAAAATTAATGTCACCGGCCTTATCACCAGTGGCGACAGCCGATTGCATGTTCTCGCTCGCAGCATGCAGGGACGTGGGCTGTCAGGCAGGCTTGTGGGGGCTCAGGGGTGCGGTGTGATGTGTCTGATCTCTGGGCACCGGCCCTGGTGGCCTTGTGAGCCTGGCGGGGTGCTGACTGCCGCCTGGGGGTGCGGGCATACCAAGGAGAGCAAGTCCACAGTGGGAGTGCCTCTTCCTTCTGCCCTGGCCTTGGAAGGCCCCTAACTCGCCACCTCCAGGCACAGTGTCAGGCATCACTGCCCACCTCACCTCAGGAGGGCGCTCTCCAGGGCGTTATTGTAATTAAAATAAGTTCCGCACATCGTTATCCACAAAGTCAGACTCAAGGAAGTGGACTCAGAGAGAATGACTTATCAACCCGAACATCACATTTGTATCATTGAAGTTGAAATACTAGAAAACTTGTGTGTGTCTGTAGACTGTTTCAGCCATTACATTTATTGCGTGATTTTGCATCATAAGTTGAGTCTGCTCATTTAAGTGGCAAACCGTTGTTTTCAGGGGAAGAGAGGCCTTCCTTTGGGGTCAGTCTTCTGGTACTTTTCATTTTAAGAATGTTTTTATTTTATGATATTATTTTACAAAATATTTCCCTCCTACTAGAAACATGACAAGCTTTAATTGATTAATAAAACTTTAAGGCCCTCATTACAGATGTAACACATGGGGTCTGTCGCCGGCAACCCCCCATCAGGCGAGGGGAGGAGTGCCGGGCGCCCTCGTTTCACCCAGTAACACGCAAGAAGAATCCCACACGGAGCGCAAGGTCGGGCTTGTGAAGACCTAGCGGCAGAGAAAGACTTTCATCCGAACCGCCGATGTGGTGATTAGAGCACCGTCGGCCAGAAGCTGTGCTCAGGCGCAGGTGTTTTCCATCAGCTGCTAGGCGCCCGGGGCCGGATTCCCACACTCACTGCTGCAAGGATGCTTAGCTGGAAGTCGGTGGCATGTTTGGAGTCTGGGAATTAATACCGAATTAAGAGCTCTTTGTTGTCACTGCACCTGTCATCTCCAAGACCTGAAACGTGCTAAGAGTTTGTTCCAGCACTATCGACAGAACACGTCTCCTTGACACACCACACGTATCAGCAAGTGATGAGCCACTTAGGGTCTGCTTCCACATTACCAGACGATAACAAGCAGCATCTTTAATGCATTCACCTTCATAGCATTTATAGTTTTTACTACCTTATGAAAAGGAAATGTCCGATTTAGCTGGCATTTTTTGATGAAGGAAGTGACATGTTGGTTTATATTCAGGCGTCATCTTCTGGGTCTGTACCCACCAGTATCTCCATTTGGATTCGTCTCGGCCACCTGAAGTTAACTGTGTGCAGGACTTAAATTCCAGCCCACACCTTCCGGTGCAGGTAACATGCTCAGATGGCCTCACAATACCGACTTGGTGAGGGGTGCACACTCCATTTCTGGGTCCAGCCAGCCAGGGTTTGCGTTATGTGTGTGTGCACATTTCTGTGTGTGTGTTTGTGTACACACTGGAGCTGGCCTTTTCTGCACTTATATTTGCTTTAGGTGCTTTCTCAGCCTACTCACTATGCTCTTGTCTCCTGAGAGTGAAGACTAACTTATTCCACTTTTGTTCTTCCTTTGGGGGGATGGAGAAGAAATATTAACTTTTTTTTAAAAAAGCTGCACATTTCAGCTTCTTAGCTGAAAAATCTGAGAGAAACTAGTTTATTCACTTTTCGGTACCCTGAGAGATTTATTAGGATAGTTTACCCCCGATGCCTCCCGTCCACCTGGCCCCTCTTCCTTTCGTTTACACACTAAATGACTTGTCTGGCGACGACTAGGTAGATTTCCCTAAAACTTCAGTCTTGCTAGATCCTGGCCGAGCTTTCCTCAGCATCCTCTTCTGGCCTCTCCAGCATGAACGCTTCCATTAGCTTCCATTCCGTGAGGCAGAAGCGGTGCACGTCCTCCGTGAGATGCGTCACTTTCATCTGCTGTTCTTATTTCCAGACCTAAATATTGTCTGGGAGCGAGAATCCCATTTCTATTCAATGTTGGCCAAGTGCAAAGAGGTTGCACAGAGTAAGTCCGCTGGGAGTCTCGGGCAGGGTATAAACTCCCGTCTTCCCATTGTAAAGTCGCGATCATAATACAAATTTATAGTTCTGTTTTCGTAGTTATGCAGCGCTGGAGTTATTAGCGCCGCACTCGGTGGCTGGGAGAATGTGGTTTGCAGGCCTTTCCTGGCACTGCAGTTTCCTTTGTGCACAGATTAACAATAAAACCAATCTATAAACCATTTTCCATATCTAATTTCTGAAATCCTGTCTGCCGACAGAGCTACAAAATATATTTTTAGGATGCACTTATGACAAACATGGTATCCAAAGAGTAATATCCTTGGCTGGGTTTTACGGATTTCATGACTTGATTTGGAGTCTTCTGCCCCACAGCAGTAAACTTCTTAAGTGGGGAAATATGATCGCTTAGTGTCGTTCAGGGCACACCAGTAGAAGATTGGAGCATCATAAATGTAAATGCCAGAATGGTTAAATCATATTGATTACATTTCACATGGAAAAATCACCTCGTTTGACATTTTATGAGAAGCAGGGAAAACTAGCTGCCTCCTTTTTATTTATTCAACTTAAAGTTCCTTGCACGAAAATGTTACTTATTTGCCTCTTGGAACGGCGTCTCTGTGAGCAGCGCAGGGGACCAGGAGCAAGGGCGTAACAGACGAAGTTAAGGGCCGTCAGAGTTTAACTTTATTCGGCAGGGCCTGCCGGCTCCTGGTGCAGAGGCTCGGCTGCTGCCTCGCCTCCGGCTGTAACCTGAGTCCCTTCCCGGATGCTGCGCGGAAATGATTTTGTGCGATTACAATCTTGGGCTTTCAGTTGCATGGCCTATTTTTGAGCGTAATGTCATTTTTGGGTCGCGTAGCAAAACCCCAGCTCTTTGCTGGAATGAGTCAGCTCCGAGGCGGGTCGCCTCCGCCTCCATGTTCTCTCCTGCGCCGCTGTCTCTGCTCGTCGGGTTCGGCCAGTTGCTGACAGCTGCACGTGCCTGGCCTCCCTCAGCGCCCCCGCGCCCACGCTCCCCCCAATTCTTCCCACAGCCCATCGCGCAGATCAAGTCCAGATTCACCTTGGGCTGACGACCTCCTTGGCCAGGGCCCTCCGCAGTTCGCTTGTAAGCACAAGCCCTCTGCTTCGTGGTGACACCGGCGTAGGGGCGCTGGGGGCCTAGGTCGGAATGACGGGACACCCTCGCGCTCTGCGTGCTGGGAAGTCGGGCGGCGCCGCAGGCTGAGCTGCATCTGGGGGTCTGCACCCCGCCTGAGTCTCTCTGTGTCACACGCCCCCGACAGTGACCACCTGCAGCTGCGCTGCGGCCGCTCTGTCGCTGCGGCGCTGCAGCAGCCGGTGTGGAGCGGGGCGACCTTCCTCCTGGGCCAGCCCAGCACCACACCCTGAGCGCCGAGTCCTGCCGCCGCTCCTGCGGTGCTCGAGGGGCTCCTCCTCCGTGTTTAGCGTCTGGTGACTCCAGGTTTCCACTCAGGGAGAGCGGAAGGCCTCCAGGGACCCGGTGCAGGAACAGCACGAATCCCGGGCTCTGGGACCAGGTCCCAGAAGGTAACCATAGACGCGCGGCCTTCATAGGCAGAGGCGCCGCAGGCTTTCGGGGCAGCTGGGCCGGGCTCTGTGCTCCTCCCTGCAGGCCTCTCCCCGTCTTCTCTGCGGCCCGGGATCCGGGGCACCTGCCAGCAGCGGAGAGGCTTCACGTGCGCTGTTATTTTAGAGCCTGCTGCTCCTCCATTTCAGCGTCTGTCTCGCGGGTTTTCCTTCTCGCTGCACTCATGTATCTTCCAGTGGTTCTGTCAGAGTGGCAAACTTCTGTCATGAAATATTTTTTCTAGCCACAAGAGCGGGCTCTTTTCAGCGGTGCTCACCTTCCATACATTTCTGGCATCGGCTCACGGCCCCTCCCTTTTTGGGCCGTTCGCCCATCTGGAGGCTTCTGCTGCCTCTGCTCACGCGGGGGCCGTGGGTTCTCTCGAGACCCGGGTAGGCTCGGAGGTGGCAGTGGACTCGGAAGCCCACTTTGTGCAGTGGCCAGCCTAGCGTTCAAGTTTGGACACTGATTTTCTTCTCTGAACTGTATTTTTATCAACCCCATTACTCCAAAGAGACACAAAAGCAAGCCTTCCGTTCTCTAAACTCATTATCATTATGGTTTTCTCAAAATATAGACCTTTTATTTTTTAAAACATTTATCCTAGGAATCACCCCCTCTCCTCCCCGCTACCCCCAACCTCTAGTCCCACTCCCACCTGGTTTGAGCTGTTGCCTGTGAGACTAACTCTTTCGAAGTTGGTTTAGACAACTAGAAGGGAGCTAGAGAACATTCTGTTTCAAAAATAATTAAAAAAAAAACAACTACCTGATTTTTGTGGTTGGTAAAATTCTAGATCTAAGACAGGAGGTGAGTGGGCACTTCCTGAGTGTGTTCTCGAGACCAAGCCTGTGTGTTCCTGGGTTTAGCTTGTTTTACGCTATATCCCCAGAATGTCACTGCTGCCTCCCTCAACCTCAGCTGTGAGAGCAGACATTCAGCATGAGCCCCCACACATACAACTGTCAAGGCTGCAGACCGTTCAACCATACTGTTTTAGAGCCGTGGAGCTGGAAATATTTCTCCCCATGTAAATGTATGAAAATGTGGGCTCCGCTAATTTAATTTAACACCAATGGTTCCACTATACAAGGTGAAAAGATTGAGTACCAGTTCAAGAGTGCAGATATAATCTTCATGAAACAGTTGACAACAGTGTGCTTGATACTTCCATGTATGTGTAGACAAACAAGCATAACTCGATTCAGTTACACCAGCACAGAGGTAAACTAAGTACCGAACTTGAGTTTGCAATGTGCAATTACCTGAACGTAGTAACTGCCAGGTTTGTAGTTCTTACTAAGGAAACATGTAATTGCCAGTGGAATGAAAGATATGATTTCTGGCCTTAGGAAATTTGCAACTTGATGGATATTTCAAATTTTTGATCTTATGCAGACAAAATAACTCAATATATTTTTGAAAAAGTCATGCCTATCTAGGTTGATCGTTGAAATGTTGATTTTTTTCAGTACAGATCAAAATAGCAATAAACAGAGGGAGAGGATGTGGCATATTTTCCTACAGAGGACAAATGACTTGAACATACTTATACATAGACAGTTTCATCAATTCAGTATATTTTAAATGACCTTAAATATTCATAGATGTTTGCCTCCCATTAGATTCTGTTAACTACACTGAATCTCCAAAGGTCAAGGTCTCATGATAAATACGTAGTAGACTTAAATATATGAGTGATAAATATAAGCATGACTATATAATGTTATTAATTTATAATAAGGAATCATGAATCACCTGCATTCAAAATTTTTTGAATGAAAGAGGTTTCTGAAAATTTTATGTAAAAATGGGTTGAACTTCTAAAAAATAGACAGATGAATAAGCTTATGCATTGATTCAACAGTAGATGATTTAATAATGCTTTGAAAACCATGCTTTGGTTCATTATTAATCTCTTACAGTTCACTAATGTTATTTGCGGTCTTACTAAAATCTGCTGTGAGGGGTTCCAAAGAATCTTCATGGTGAGGGTTCTTGCAGCGCAAACATCAGCAGCATATGCTTGCTCATTAACAGACGAGGGATCTAGGAACTCCCCACAGATGTCGTCATTCTAACTTGGATCTCACTTGCTCTCCATGTCGGTTCTCTTCTCTGCTCTGCCCTGTTCTTTGGTCCCAAAGGGTGAGTTGGGTGGACAGCATTATTGGGCAACAGAAGCTGTGGCCATTGGAGGTCCCAGCACCCCCACATCTGCCCTTCTTATGACTGTAGTATCTTCTCCTTTTCAGGTCTAGATCAGAGGTGTGCATGGCTAGGTTTTCTTAGGAATACACCCTGTGTACTTGTTTATGAATGCGCTTTAAATCCTTCTAGAGTAATTGTAATTTCATCAGTCAGTATGTTTCTTCTTTGGACCCTCAAAAAGACATTCTTGAGTTGTAGTTATGAAAACTCAACATTACAGGTGCACTTGACTTGATTCAGTGCAAACAATCTCGTCAGAATAGGCTTTTAGGGAATGTTGACTAGTTGTCTTTGAACACCCATGTTTAGCCTGTCTTCTAGTGTTTGCAGTACAGAAAAAAACAACTGGGCTGACTTTAGATTAAATGCAACTAAAGCAATATCGAATTTCCCGGACAGGGAAACATACAGTCTTAATAATTGCTAATGCCAATATTTCACGATCTTTTAATTGGCCTTCATACTTCAGGCAGACATGTCCTAAGCTATTGACTGTAATATATCCCAGATGGGTATTGCCTCAGTTTGGCCCAAAGGCTCCAAAGACTTCTCAACACAGCGAGCTTCCTCGGGCCCTGATCGCTAGAACAGTACTCCTTTCGGTGTGTCTTCCACCACAGTATCAGACATCCCCTTTGCTGATAAGATTCCAGTGTGGTGTGATCATTTTATGAGCGCCCTTAGATAAATAATAGAAACCTCTACTTTTACATCTTTGTTTGAACCGCTACAAAGTTTTTTTTCCCTCTTTTTTCAAAATGAAATGACAGAAAGACAAAAAAATTTCTTGTTCAGTGCCAAGTTTTTCTCTTTTCTGTCTTTTCCCTTCAAGTGTATTTATCAGAAAGAATCAATGATCATGCATTATGAAGCAAAATCTTTCAGTGGGAAAAGCTCACAGTTATCTAAATTAATGAGCTATATCTGTCAATTTCAAAGTGCTAAGCTCATTGACTATTTCAAAGAAAAAAACAGGACATTCAGTTGGAACACTATCAACTGATACTGGGAAACCTATTTTAAAACTGCAGTGTAGTCATTAGTGTTTTATAAATCAGACTGCTTCACACCATTGTTATTCATCAGATTTTTCATTTGAGAATGTAATCCATCCTTGAGCTCAGGTGTTATGATCAAATTATTTTCATGATCTTCAAGTAAACACAGCCACAATCATCTTTTGGTTATACAGTGTCTTCTTAATGCCTGTGCAAGCACCCTGTATGTCTTCTCACTTGCTCTTTGTGGCCCTGGGTAGCTTCCCCCCAGGTTTGTTCCCCGAGAGAAAAGTTTCATCTCTGTATCAGGACTGAGCATCCTGGCTCACTAGTTGCTCCCTGTAGTTCTTTAGGACCCCCTAAAACATGTTACCAAGTGATATACATGCTGCAAATGTTTGTTGGTTTGAGTAAATAATAAGGCCTTTACAAGGACAATACTCACACCCCATTTGCATACATTGTGTAGTAGTTATATGCAAACGTGGATGCTAAATCTTTGGTAAAGTTTGAAATGGACACAATTCTGGTGTTTTGTTGCGTTTTTTTAAGATTATTTCTGCATATAAGAACTGGGGTGCAGGCCAGAGGTACAGGTGGTGAAACGACTCACCAGAGACAGGGTGGGGATCAGACCAGGCGGATCTACTGAGACACACTGATGAGGGGAACAGCGGGGAGACAGGCGAGGTCTGCACCCGTGGGTCCCTCCCTGGCCGGGGATGGAGCTCTTGCCTCAGTGGCTTCAGAGACCTTCATAGTGCTGTGGCCATCAGGGAAGCCCAGAAACAATTCTGGTTTTTAGTTAAGAAAGTTGCTTAGTAGAGCAGGGTGCAGTGGCTTTAACAATCAATTAATTCCTACTCTTTCCAGGTCCCGGTCTTTGGAGCGCTGGTAACATTTTAGCAGAGATTGACAAGGTTACATGTTTCCCTTGCCTATAGTAGGATACTGCTGCCCTCTGACAGTAATTCATTGATACAGGTGTTTCTTTGAAGGAACTTATTTAAGGTGGATTAGCAAATGTCAGTCCAGTTGGCCAACATGTGTCCTGACCTGAAACGAAAGTGACCTTGAGGAAGCAAAGGAAGTGAATTTCAGGTCACACCAGCAGCATTGCCTTCTGCCAGTGCACACGGAGTGAGTGGGCTTATGGAAGGCACTGTTCCAGACTGAATTTAATTTTCACTTTTTACAATTTACCATAGTAGTAGTACCATGTCTCATCTGCACAAGATTGTCTGACATGTCAGCAGCACGCTAAGCACTTTCTATAGATTAGGAGTGATGTGAAAATTACCCATTTTAATTTACATTGTTCATAACACCATTTGGGGATTTCTTAAAATCATGTTTATTGAGTGAGGTTTATAAAAACTGTCTTGATGACTTTTTTATTGTTCTTCAGACTGATAAATATGTGCCACCCTCTCTGTACTTTGACAATTTTAATAAATTATCAGTTGTAATATTTAATAACATTGTTATTTAGTAATTTAAGATGATCAAAATATGGTGGCAAACCAATATTCCTTTGCATTCTAAGTGGTCACTGTGATTCGCTATTGATTATTAATGATGAATTTATTTCCCCAAGCCACTACAACAGTGGCATCTAATTTATTACACGCTGCTTCTTGAATGATAGTGAATTTTTTGCTCCATTTCAGTATATTTGGGACACTAATAATTACTGCTTTTGAGTTGAGTTCAATGAATATGAAATAAAATTATCATAAGTTAAACATTTATATAGTAAAATATTTAAGGTGACTATATTCTATATTAAAACATTCTACATATGCATATACTTATTTAAAAATTTTTGAGAATACAAAAAGATTATTTTCCTTCAAATGGATGATGTGTAAGATTTTTTTCATTATAAACTAGTCTTCTAAATTTTGAAAATAATACAATATTCGATACAATATCTAAGGCAGACTCCACGGTCAACACTTCATGGCTCTTGTAGTAGTGAGAAACACATAGTCACAATCACATTCAATTTTGTGTATATTTTTACTGAAGTAAAGTAGCAGGCTGAACTTTAAAACAAAAATAAATATTTTAATTCACCCTTTGGTTTCTGTGTATTATTATTTCATCAAAGCAACCACTTCGCTGTGAACTCTGGATGAGACATCATAATGGAAAATGCCATCAATAATGGATTATGTTTTATCATAGAAGAGAATAGCAAGGTAGCCTAAAATTCTGAACCTGTTTTCTTATATTTGATATATGTCTACTAAAGGAAATTTTCTTCTGTTGGATATTTCTCACACATATATTTGCCTTTAATATTAGAAGAATTAAAATGAAAGATAGTCTAATTTATACTTAGTTTTAAACATTAGGGCAGAAATTAACATTCTCATTGTATTTCATATTCACCAGACTTTAAAAATTAAGTAGTAAGCCTTATCATGTGCAGGACTAGTTATACTATTCCCTGAAGATATCCTACAAGTAATTTTTTTCATGAATCTCATATTCTGTAGTGAGAAGTTAAGGCAAGCTGGAGAAGTGAGTCAAATAGCATCTATCTCACGTGTTGTACCATGAAATTTGACAATAACCCACTAGAAAAAAAGGTCTTATAGACTCTGTCTGGGAAAGACTTTTCTGCCTCACGTGGTAGTTCATGATGTTCTCTTGGAAGAAATTAGTTTCCCTCATAAAAAGTTTAAGCAAATATGGATGAATTTTAATAGAATTAAGTCTTATTTTAGGAAACTGCTCACCAAAATGACTCAAGGTTCATTGTGAAACAGGCTGTCTTAAATGTATTCCATTCTTTTTGTATGCAGTTTAACAGTGGCTATTGGGTGATTCTATTTTCCTATAAAATGCTCTTACCAAAAATAAATACTTCAATTAGTTTGCTCTTGGCTTCAGAAATATTTTTAGAGACATTTTAGATTTATAGCAAAACTGAGAGGAAGGGACAGAAATTGTCCATGTTCCCTCCCACCCCCCAACATGACAGCCTCCCCACTGGCAACGTTTACCCCCAGAGTGGTTCCTCTGGTACACCTGCTAAATCTACATGGATGTGTCGTAGTCACCTGGAGCCCAGAGCTTGCCCTAGGCTGCACTCTTGGTGGTGTGCGTTTGACTTGCACAAATGTGTAGTGACATGTATCATAATACCAGAGAGTGGATTTTCACTGTCCTAACAGCCTCTGTGATCTAGTTAGTCCCTCTCACTTCAGTGACAATGCTCTTTTACTATCTACATGATTTGACTTTTCCAAGGATATTGTATTATTGGAATCATGTAGCATGTAGCCTGTTCAAATTGACTTTTTTTCAATTAATAATATGGGGGCTTCTTGTGTGTTTTCATGATTTATTTTGCTATATTATATTCCATTGTCAAAATGTGTACACTAATTTCATTCACCTACTCTTTGAAGGACTTCTTTGTTGCAATTATGAATCAAGTTACTATAAAGATCAGCGTGCAGGTTTGGTGGGGGCACAAATTTTCAACATATTTGCATAAATACCAAGTAACATTACTGCAGGATCTTGTTGCGAGAGTGTTTGTTTTGTAATAATCTGCCAAATTATCTTCCCGAGTAGCTGTACCATTTTGCATTCTTAGAATTAACAGACATGAGTTCCTGTAGCTCTACATTTTCATAGCATTTGCTGCTTTCAGTGACCTGGATTTTGGCCGTTTCAATTGATGTGTGGTGGTAGCTCGTTTTCTTTTTTTAATTTGTATGACTCTGATGGTACATGATGTGATACATCTTTTCATATGCTTACTTGTCATCCGTATATCTTCCTCAGTGAAGTGTCCTTTAAGAACTTTAACCCCATTTTTAAATCAAGTTGCTTTCAGAGTTCTTTGTATATATTAGTTATCAGTCCTCTATCAGATGTGTTTTGCAATTTTTCTTTAAATCTTTGATTTTGTAATTCTGATACTATTTTTTTTGCAAAGTAGAATTTTAATTTCAATGAAATATGAATTCTTTTGTTAATGGAGCCTGTCTTTGGTGTTGCAACTAAAACCGTCACACAGTACTCTAAGTCATTTCGATTTTCTCCAGTGTTATCTTCTAACAGTTTTATAGTTCTGTGTTTTACATTAGGCCTGAGTCATTGAGTTCATTTTCTGGAAAAGCCTAAGGTCTGTGTCTGCATGTGGCTATGCAGTCCCACACCTTTTCTGGAGGAGAATATCATTAGTTGATTGTATCGCCTTTGCACTTTTGTCAAAGATCAGCTGACTGAACTCCGGTGGCTGTGTCGCTTGGTCTCAGTTCTGTTCTGTTGTCTGTTCTCGTACCAGGGCTGTGCTGTTTGGGTATCACTTTATGGTAAGTTTTGAGTCAGGTTAGAGTTGGCCATGAACTTTGAGCTCCTACTTCAGTATCATAGTGACTGTCCGGGTCTTTGGCTTATGTCAGCATTACAATTAGTTTGTTGATCTCCACCAAATAACTTCCTGTTGTTAACAGTTAATAACTTTTGGGATTTTATGCTGAGAAAATACGTACATGGGCAAGATAACCAATTATTTCAGTAACTTAGAATTCCTAGGTAGCTGTAAAGTATTTGCTGTTGAACTCTGTAGGCTGACTACTTCGGACAATAGCTTGAATAGCCCATACACATTGGTCAAAAATGAGGCAGAAGTTGCTCGTGAACTTATTAGGTGGAAAAAGCGAGAAGGCATTGATTTATTCTGCTCTACCCCAACAGTATCTTTATCAAGCAGTTTGGAATATAAGGAAGGTGACAAGGGAAACCAAGTGGGGAAAGTTTTAAAAAAAATATATAATTTTTAGAACTATATAGAACAAGAGATGTATGCCAGATGAAAAGTTAAAAAAAGATGATGAGAATAATTTTTGCAAGAGATGTTTAGATACTGAAATATTGTTTATTTTTGCCTTCAATGTGTAACATTTGAGTTAACATGAAAAATAACACATAGCAAAATGAAAATACTGTTACTAAGGAGGCATAATATGGACTTTTGGCATATGTATTAAGTTTTTTTGTGGTCTTTTATAGATTTTACTATAAATATAAATAAAGCTAAAGCTCAAAACCTAATTCTCTTTTAGACTAAAGTTCAGCATGGAAACATTAAAAACTTGAAAGTTCAGCATGGAAAAATTACTCTTTTTTTATAAACCTGGCAGAGTTTAGTAATTATAATTTATTGAATATTGAATTATGTCTGGCCTCATTTACAATTTTATTTAAACATTTTCCAATATTTTAAATTGCATTTGTAAATTTAACATTCAGTTTGAGTAATTCAGCTTTTAAGAATTTGCATATGTAAGTAGTACTTATAAATATAATAAATTAATTTAAGTAGGCTGAAGCTTAAAATATATTTCAAATTTGAATAATTTTTTATTTATAATCACATATTTAAATTAATTGTTTTATTACATATTGCAACATGAAGTAACAGAATGTTACTTCGTGTTGGGAGAAATGTCAAATGTTTGGAAGGGACATAAGTGACCACAGGGTATAGATTTATGGACAATGCCAACCAGTCTTTCTGGACATTATTTGACTCTGCAGAGCAGTCATATTGCTGATTGGTTAGAGAAAGAATTTCAGTTGTAAAAAGTGATAGCAATGCAACTTTGCGCACTAAAATTATCAATCACTCTTGCTGATGAGCTTACAAATGAATTTTGAGTTATAGGCGGTATAAATAAGTTCTCATTTGAATGACTTTAATACTCTACAGGATCCCTCAGTAATTAGTAAGTTAAATAAAATCCTGACAGTGTTCATTTTATATTTTTATGAGAATCCTGATTTGACTCTGAAAATTGTACCCTAACACTCTAGGCCAAATTCTGTAGAATATATTCCAATACATAAAATATAGAGAAAAGGAAGTTTTCTTCTTAACATGAAACTATGAATTGTACTGTTTTCTTTCAAACTTTACTGTAGTTAGTTTTCTTTTCTGAGTTGAAAGGCGCGTACGCACCAGGAGGGACACAGAGAAACCCAGATAAGTCGTGTGGCGCCAGAAATGTTCTCTTGCTGAGAGATGCGCGCTCACAGCTACCATCTCCCCGTCACTGCACTGAGCTCTGGCTGCAGTCACAGTGTCCTCCTCTGACCCCTGGGACCCACGCGTGTCCGCCGATGGGCACCTTGTCCTCAGGCTCACTCTCAGGCGACCCTTGAGGGGATGGGGCCTTGTATTAGCTCCTAAAAGCTGTCAGTGGCTGTGATGAATCTAAAATTGCAGGACTGGATGGCGTCCCATCCTTAGGCCTACTCAGGATCTAAGGTTATTCAAAACATTACGCAGGTCGTTGATGGCTATCTTTAATGATTTTGCCTGATGTGTCATAGTTGTGAGGTTGTTCTGCTCTTCATCATAAATTCACACAGGTACTTTTTGCCAATATTTGACAGCATGGGTTTTCGGGAAGATGGTTAAGCCTTACGATTCAAGGATGCTTTTTAGGGAGGAAGTGGTAAAATAAACATCTATAGGTTATAAAGATTTTCTGGAATAAAAATTGGTGCTCATGTAACAATCATGTGCTATAGAAATATTGTTTCCTTCAAACTTTCAATCAAAAACTGTGAATTAAGTAAATTTTAGAAGACATATGCTTCTACTACTATAGGCCTAATACATGGAGCAAACCACAGGAAGCTTAAAATACTGAGAGTTCATATGAATTCAAGATATTTAAATTTTGGATTTCCCATCAACTCAGGAGATTATGAGTGTTTACAAAAATCATGTCTTGACCTTGAGTGGTGATTTATGTTTTATTTTAAGCCCACATCTGACACCTTCATGCAATGTGGGTCTGGGACTCCAAAGGTCCTTCACTCAGGGGACCTTCAGGGCAATTTCACTGGTTTGAAACAATAATGAGCTCTCTATAAGGCTGACTACGGAAACTTATCTGTCATTCTGACATGTTGGAAGAAATCTACTGGAAATGTTGGTGGCAAGAACATGAAATGGGCTTGTTGAGATATAAGATATCCAAAAGGAGATACATTTAGAGACACCCCATTAATCATGCTGACTACAGAAAAGCCCAAACAGAGAACAAAGTACAGATGTCTTAGTAAACCATGGCTCATTAACTTCCCCCCTTTCCTTCCCTGTACTTTTCTGTTGGAACATTCTTGAGTCTGAATAGGGTCAGTCTTGTGGCTGCTTTGAGGCTTGGCAGTTACATTATACAGTAATTTATTTCAGAAATGTAAATATTTTTAAAAATTCAATCTCACCCTTGGGCTTCAAATTGCTTTTTCTCACTTAGGATTAAAATAGTCAGAGATGCAGGGCTAGCGGGGAGACCCTCGCAGGTTTCCACCAGCAGGTGTATCCAGAGTATTAATGAACCAAGTTCCTGGCGGAGGTGACAGCGAGGCGATCACAGTGCTGACTCGCCCTGTGGTGGCTGCGAGGAGATTTGGTGTCATCATTAAGATGCACAACTTTAAGCAGTTACTTTTAAAAATTGTATTATTATAGTGCCCCGAACAAACATAACTCGTGAAACGTGAACGTGAAGAAACTTGCTTTTCTCCCCACGGGCACTTGCGTACCTGCCTCACGAGTGGCAGGTGCACGGAGGCTCTTCGCTGCCAGAGTCACCGAACGCAGACTGTGGGGTGAGCCCAGCAAGCCCAGCCTCACTGCTCGTGGGGCCTCAGGCCCATTTGACTTCCTCGCTGAGCTGAGCCGGTGTCCTGGACGGGCTAGCAGGTCAGGCGCCCGTCGGACCCGCCAGCTCCAACCCTTGCTCACGCCGAGTCATTCTCCTCCTTGACGAGGTGGGAAGGAAGCAGAGCGGAAGAGCCAGGGCTGCCTCCTCCCGGCGCCGGTCTGCACCTTCCTTTCTTGATCCGGTGCACGCTCCTCGGATGTTCTCATTTTCCTTTTGCAAATGTCCCCAGTCGCCCTCGTCCGCCCCGGGCTGGCCGGCAGCTGAGGCCCTTGCGAGAGGCTAACCGCGCCCCGCTCGCGTGTCCAGGTGGCCGAGGCTCCCCGGTGCGCTCCAGCTTATTTTTGCTGTCTCGCTCTTTCCCGCACATGCTTGTCGTGCTCGTCTAAAGAGGTTCGTATTTGGTTTAAGGAAAATTAACGGTCTCTCCTTGCAAGTTCTGGAAATAGAATTCCCTGAAGCCGTGGCCCGTGTCCCGCGGTCAGTGTCAGCAGCTGTGGGCGTCAGACGTCTGAGGAACGGCCGAGACTCTGGCTCCCCGGTTCTCTCTCAGTGGCAGGTCTGAGGGTCGAGGTTCCGGGGAAGAGCCTTGGAGCCCCTGTCCGGGCGTGGCTCCCCAGGCGCGAGCACTGCCCTCCGCAGGGGTGGTGACGCTCCCTGGGCGACTCTGACCGAGGAGCGCTCTCTGGCCTTCAGCCTCTTTCTGCTCGAGCCCCAAGTGTGTGATTCGCGCTAGCACAGGACGGGCCTCCTCACGGGGTCCCGCCGTTTCTGCACCTCCCTGGGCCGTGTGTGTCTTCAGTCTACACTGCAGGCCAGCAGGGGCCACCTGCCGCCGCGGGGTCACCTTCGCTGCGGCCGCCCTCGTGGTTTCCCTCCACGCGCACGTCCAGGGTGGCGGGACAGCGAGACCAGGCTCGGCCCGGCCGGGAGAGGCGCGGGCACGGGTCGGCAGGGGCTGGATTTCTCTCTCTGCCTGTAAATGGCAAAAGAAAATTGGGTGAGTTATTTTTCTCGCTGAGAATGAGAAAGGGTTGGAGCAGATCAATAAGTAATAAAGAAACTGAAAGGGTCATTGAAGTTTTCCTCCCTCAAAAGGCTGCAGCCTGGGAACGTGTTACATGTGAGTTCTACCAGACTCTCCCAAACACTCATTTTTGAGTTTAGGTTAATGAAAAAACAAAAACACAAAAAATTATAAACTCGAATGAAAAGGTAAGCTTGATCACAAAACATTCGTAGTATCATAAAATTGTTTCGTGGGCTTAGTAATATGATAGTCAATAAGAAAAATATCATTTCAGTCACTTGATAAAATTATTTTAAGTAAAACCTTTAAATTTATTTAAAACAAAGCTCTCAGCATAGCAGGATGAGAAAGGAACTTCCTTAATTTGAAAATTTTTAATATTCCCAACTTCAGAGGCTGGGCCATCCCCTTTAAGATGGGCAGGGCCAGAGATGTCCACTGTCTTCTGTCGTATTTGAAAGATTGAAAGTTCTGGTGAAATTTATAAGAGAAAAACATAATTCAGAGCTGAAGGAGAAGAGCTGCAACTTACTACCTTTAGATTATACGACTGTCTTTCTAGAAAAACAATCCGTAATTAAAAGTAGTACTGTCCTTTATTTCTGGGAAAAAAAACTGACAAAAGCGAGAGCCAGGAGGAATAGTGATATGTTCTTTCTGTTCATAAACTATGTCAACCAGAGAAGGATCACGAATGAGCTCTCTGAGGACACAGAGAAGGGGAGGGTGCCAGGATGTGAGGGAGACGGGGCTCGTTCCGTCTAAGCAGAGCTTGGGCTGTTACTCTATCCCTGTCTCTGCCACAATGCTGGGTCGCGGCCAGTGTCACTGTCCCATCTGCCCTCCTAGAGAGTGTCCACGTGGTGTCTCAGCTGAGCTCACACTGGCAGGCACACTCTGGGGTCAGAGGTGGACAGAGATGCTCCGAGGGAAGAGCTGTGCTATCCACAGTAATCTGACGTTTCCAGCCACTGTTACTAGCGGTCCCTGGTGAGAAAACAAATTGTTTTCTTTTCCTAATGTGTGATATTTTTAGAGACCAGCTCCCCGAAGTGGCATGAAGCAGGTGCATGGAGAATGGGAGGGGGGCTTGGAGCAGGACCAAGGAGATTATTATTTTTTTTAAAAATTTTTTTTGAAGATTTATTTATTTATGCGTACAAGCACTGGGATACAGGCCAGAGGTGTGGGGGGGGGTGAGAGGATTCACCACAGACAGAGTGGGGAGCAGAGCAGGCAGATCAACAGAAGTACACTGCTGAGGGGAGCAGCGGGCACAGCAGGAGAGGTCTGCCGCGCCATGTGGGTCCCCTCCCTGGCCGGCAGCAGGGATCGAACTCGTGCTTCAGTGGCTGCGGTTTGCTTCATAGTGTGTTGCTTAACCCACTGCGCCACCGGGGAGGCCCAGGACCAAGGAGATTATTAAGAGATGGTTTCTTATGCAGGGCGTTGTGTGCTGTGGTTCAATACATTACTTTCAAGGCGCACCTTAGTTCCATATAGTCTCTGGGTACGCTGGGCCTTCATTTACACAGGAGGAAAGTACGTATCCGTGTTTTCAAATGCACGTAGGAAGTGTTTTCGGAAGTCACTGACCTAAAGTCACGGAGCAGCGGCAGCACTATGGGAGCTGACCTCTGACTGCTGACGGGCAGGGGCTGAGGGGCTTTGGGAGTGTCATTGGGATTGTGACGACCTCAGAACTAAAGTCTGTTCTAAAGATAACCTTGGGTTAGGGTAAGACTGTGTAAAACAGAAAATATCTTCTCACTTTGGAATAAAGGAAATTTTGTGAACAATCAAAGAGGAAAACTTTAAACAGGTTGCTGAAATTGAAAAATATACATCAAGGAAACAATATGCAAAATAGCCTCCAGACTGGACGAAGGTAGTCACGAACACTAATATTGAGAATTACAAAGAATTCCTACAAATTAATCAGAAGAACAAAAGTCTGCAGGAGAATACATACCATGGGCAGCTGCTTCTCAAAAGAAGGAAGCTCAGTTGCCAATAAACAAGTGACATGGTTCACTCTGCCGGAGAACTAGGAAATCCAGCTGGCAGCCCCCATGGTAAACCACGCACTTGGAAGATTAGGAAGCCTTAAAATTCTAGAATGCCAGTGTTGATAAGAATGTAGAATATTGTGAGCACATTGACTTTCCTTGTGACTTAATAAATCACAGCTATAAGCCATATGTGCAGATTATTCCACTACTTTAAAAAAAACTTTGGTGATTAGGTTGGAAATGCATGTATATTTTTATCTAACACCTTCTCTCCTGGGAAGAATCACATTTGGATAAATATTTTCCAATACGAGAATGCTCATAGCTGCATTTTCCTTATAGTACAGAAGGAATAAAACCCTTGAACTAACACAAATTAATAAATGCAGTGAAATGATCGAAGTAATGTATATAAATGTGTGTAATTCTCAGAAACTCTTAGAGTAAAGAAAGCAAGTCACTGAAGGATATAAATAGGGTGATGCAATTTATATAAATGTCATCAATATTTGCGGCAGTGTTATGTATTACTTAGCTAGCGTTGAACAGTGGGGGTTTGAACACATGGGCTTACTTACAGAATATGTGGATTTTTTTTTTCTTTCTATCCTTGGTTCCCCATTCAGGAACCATGTGTGGTTGGTTGACATCCTGGATGCCAACCTGAAATGGGGTGCAACTATAAGGGGCACACAGATGTGTAACTGCACGGGGTCCCCCCAGCATTCTAGGACCCACTGTATGTGCCTTGGGAGCATGGGTACTTTGGCTTGCCTCGAAGCAAAGGTTGAGATGGGAAAATTTTCAGAAGTGACTTAAGAGGTTGTTCTCAGCAAGGAAAAGGTGGGGAAGGAAGGACTGGGAGCTGGAGGGAGAAAGCTAAGCAATGCGTTGGTCTCTGCTATAGGGCAAATTCAGCCTGGTCTTGTAGAACACTGGAGCACAGAGAATAAATAACAGGACACCACCCCCCAGTGTAACCCAAAACTCACAGCCCACTTCTCACCATGTAGGAAAGACTCACACGAATGGCTTTGGAGAGATCCAAGTTCAAGAAATAAATCAGATTGGGTGCATCACGCGGACTTCATTTTAATTTAATTACCTCTTCACAGGCCCTGCTCCAGGTACACACAGCCTGGGGTATGGGATCAGGACTAAAATATGCAAATTTTAGGGGACACACAAGTCAGTTCATAACAGACCCCGTCCCCCCCCCACACACACACCTTAATTTGGTATCAATATTTGTTTTTTGGTGTTAAAGGTCAGTGCAATTTTAAATGTGTATCAGGCTAAGGACATTGTTAATTTTAGAACTGGAAAAGGAGAGAAACAATTCCAACTTAGTTCTTTTCCTTTTACCCTATAAATGTCCATCTTTAAATACTATAATTAAAATATTAAAATGAATAAACAGTAAAACATTGAATCTCCTGGAAATAATGACGTTAAAGAATAATGTCAGGTATGGACTTGTATCTCTGAAAAACGAGTACAGGGATTATTTTTGCAGGAGTTTAAACAGCAAGAACCACACGTAGTTTATCTTTATGCAATGTGAGTTTCCATTTAATTAGAAATTGAATGAGAAGGAAACACATTTCTTACATATTAATAAAACATTACTTAATTTAGATTTGAATATCATTTTCTAAATTGCTTAGTTTCAAAGCTTGGATTACCTGAGATCAATATTGTGTAAAATTTCACAGGTCTCTGTGTGAAGACAGTCCTTGGTGTGGAGGATGGAGAAGTAGGTTTTCACTACAAAAAACAAAAAACAAAGCAAAACCCCATTATCCAAGGAGCAAATTATTATTAGAAAAGAAAATTAGTTCTTTTTTAAACTTAGAATAATCTGCAAGAAGAAAAAGAAAATCTTGACAAAAATCAAAGTTAATTTATATACAAAAGCAGAAGAAATAGGAATTAAGCATTTGCCCCTAGGACTGGATGGATACGGGGATAGTGGCAAGAAACTGATCATAGTGACACTTAGAAAGTGTCCTGGAAACTGCCATGTGAGGTAGGGTGACTTTTGTTCTATTTTCTAAATTAGGAAATAGGAGTTGATCTTGCTCTGTGACTTCAGAGTCTGTGAACGCGGTTCTAGCTACACCACCCCCTGTTCGGAAGGGAGAGCCGGTTTACCTGGAGGTGGTGAGTGCGCCAGGTGGCCTTCCAGCTGTGGCGGGGGAGAGAGTCTGGACAGGAATGAAGAGACCTTTCTCGGAGCTTCCAGTTGAGCACATTAAGAGCAGAATGTCTCTTCCCAGGAAATGATCAAAATATGCAAACCAAAATAGGGGGAATAGGACTGTTGGCATTTAAACAGATGGGTTTAAGCAGGGGTAACATGTAGAAATAAAAACAAAAGTAAAGATTGTAACAAGCTCACGTCAGCCTTATAAGTAAGTGTGCCCAGTGCAAAGGGCAACTTCAGGGTGAGTTTGTAGGTCACAGGGGCTGAGATGGAGACAAAGTCGAAAGAGAAGTCTCGAGCAGGAGAGAATAACACCAGGGAAAATTTTCATCTTGGACATCCAAGAACTGGGCTAATTGACATGCTGATGGGGGCTCTGTCGATCAAGGACTGAAGTTAGCAACTTCCAAGAGAAATTCTGCTTGAAAATAGATGCAGGTTATATTCGACTGAATGACTATTTTCCAAACATATTGAAGTATTGTTAGCTTACCACATTATATAAGGTCCAGGTAAACTATATTAAAATTTGACATCAATGTATACTACTACATTATTTTTGGGAGAAGAAAGCAATTCGATTTTTTGGCAAAGATTGTTTTTAACTATTGACATTTTGTGAATTATTTGGCCTTAAAATTTTACATGTATTTTAAATCTACGGACTGGCAAAGGGCTCTAGAGTTAGTTCTACCCAGGTTTGGGATCTGCCTCATCCATGTCCATAGAATTTCTCAACAGTCTTTCAACCTAAACTTTGAGAAGCTTTGTTTCGAGTTAGTTGATTCCTTCTAGAAAGGGCCCAGATAAGTGTTTATGTTCTAAAAGTGCCCCAAGGACCTGGCAAGGAAAGACCCAGGACTGCTGGGTTTTGTACTGACATCTAAGGAAGATGAGCTTGCTCATCCAGGCGAGGCTGAAAGGTGACGTTCAACGTGTTCGAGTGCAGCTGCAGGGACTACACTGGGCGAACCCCGGCCCTGCAGATAAACGTGGGATGAAAGTGCCGGGAGAGGCGAGCGGCGGCCCGCGCTTCTCAGTCACTGTGCCCATCCTGAAAAGGTCCAGGGATGGCCGCAGCTGATGCAGACGGAGCACGGACTCACTCGCTTCCGGGAACGGGAAACTCCGTGAAGGGCTGTCAGTGAGGACACGGGTCACCTCGGCTGGTGTCGCAGGGTCTGGCGGTGCTGAGAACTAGGATCTTGGGCACTTAATCTGTCTCAGTTTCCTCTCTGGCACCAGAAGGATGACACCGCCCCGTCAGCTTCTGTGCAGGTTAAACGTGCGGCGAACTAGCCGAGTCGGGTGCTTCCTAGCGCCTGAAGATGGTGGTTCTGCATTTCACTGCTCAGTGCTTTCTCGCATTCTGGACGCCATTCCAGCTAGACTTGGGGCACTTAGAGTTGGTCAAGAAGTTGTATTTGTGGTGATCAGGCACCTGAAGGGCCAGACTCAGACTCGCCTTGGGGGAGTAGGAACACCCCCAAAGCCGTGAACTAGAGCTCACTTGCTGAGTGAGCTGTGACTCACTTGACCAAGATGGCAAATTAAGTGTATCGTTGAATTTTGAACACTTTGAAGAAAGACAGTCCAATTGTATCTTTGTGCTTGAAACATTACCAGTTTGCCATGTGCCCACTGCTATTGTGAGCACTGCGCGCTGTGCGAGTACATACCGTTCGGCCCACAACAAAACTGGGTGGGGCGATGCTGATCTCCGTATCACGGATGCGCAGATGGGCACAGGGACTCTGAAGTAACTTGTGCGAGGTCGGCTGCTGGGAGGGCAGATGTCCGTGCTGGACTTGGCAGCGTAACTCACCCCCTCACCCCAGTGTGCGATGATTTTTTAAAAATACAATCTCAAATTCTGATATATCTAAGGACTGAATTCCGATTCAGAAGTGTGATTTTTTAAAAAGTTCTATGTTTAATGTTTTGGGGACTTTCCATACTGGTTTCCATCATTTCTACCATATTCCCATCAACAGCGCATGAGGTAGCCTTTCCTCAACACCTTCGACACTTGTTTCTTGATTTCTGGGTAAGACATTCTCATAGGTGTGAGCTGATACTTTATTGTAGGTTTGGTTTGCATTTCCCCAGTAAGAAGAGACGATCAGCATTTTTCATATTCCTGTTAACTTTCTGTATGTCGTCTTTGGAGACAGTCTACTGGAACCTTCCGCCCACTTTTGACTGAGTTATTTCGTTGAGTTGAATGAGCTACTGTAATGAGTTGAATAGTTAATATAATGAGTTCTTTGTAAAATAATATCCATTTGGTTACAAGCCCACCTTGGATGTGTGAGTTGCAAGTTTCCCATTCGGCTGGCTGCCTTTTTGGCTTTTAGGGTCATGCCTTCAGGTGTACAGGAACTTTTGAGTTTGGCGTATCTCATCTGTTTGATTTTGTTTCTGTTGGTCCCAAAACACAACTCAGAGGCTGATGGCAGGGAAGGTACCACCTGTGCTTTCTCCTAAGTATTTTGTAGTTTCAGGTGGCAACATGGATGGAACTTGATGTGCTCATACTAAGCAAAATAAGTCATAAAGGGAAAGACAAATACCTGGTGGTTCCACTCATATGGAATATAAATAAGCAAATGACCAAATAAAACCAAACCCTTACTGGCCAAAAAAAAAAAAACGCCACAGAAAAACCCAACAAACCAAAAAACAAAAAACATAGTTAGTAGAGGGAGAGAGGAGTGGAGGTGGGTGGGGAGTGGAGGTGTGGAGAGGGGGCCAGTGAGGAAAATGGTGTCTGGCACTAGATCTTTGCTGGTGGGTGTGAGACGCATACTGGTTTCTGGAACTGCAGAGCGGTACTCCCATGTATCATAAACCAATGATACACTTCACGAGTTAACAGAAAAAGAAATGAAGGCCGAACTACAAAGAAAAGTTTCTTGCTTTAAAATGATAGATGTGATAGGGACTGATATTTATACTGGTGAACAAAATAGACAGATCCACACTCCCCCAGGTTGAAAAGCTCAAAAGAGACCGTGAGGAGAGCAAGAGCAAAGGCAGCTGGAGGCTAACATTGAGGAATTACGAGGACCTTTGCGAGTCCAGTCAAGAATGTGATCTTATCAGCTAGACCAGAGAAGGTCCCCTGGTTTATGTAGGGTTTAAGCTGATAAGCGAATGGCAGGCAGTAATTATCGAGCGGCTGGTGGGTACCGATTTCAGACAGGAAGTCTGAGGATGCGATGGTCAGAAATCTAACTCATTAAAGGAGCCGAAGGCAGCTGGACACAATGTGTGCAGTGGCATGCATGCACGCCTGCGCTGTGTGTGTCTGCAAGACGCGTGGGGAGAGACTTAGGCAGTGAATTTAAGAAAGATGGACTTTACCTCAATGGAAAAGAGAAACCATCAAGGAATTCTCAGTTGTTAGCTTTATGTTTTAGTAAGATGATTTGGCCTGCAGAATGGATTGTAAGGAAGCAGAATGGAAGCAGATGAGTGGTGAGGCTGTGAGGAGGCGTTCTCTTCCAGGAGAGCGAAGTGGACAGTTGATGGGAATGTTGAGGAGGCAGAATTTAGAGGGTGGGGCCAGGCGATGTGAATGATGACAGAGACGATGGCACCCAGCTGAGCGCCTGGATCCCCATCTGGGTAGGAGCAGCGCTGTTTACTGGGCCAGACACACGGCAGGGTGGGCTTGGGGGAGCTTCTGAGCTCGGCTTCAGAAAAAGAGCTAGATGGGTGGGTCCGTAAGTGACAGTTTGCGAACTCCACAGACATTTACGCTGGGGACGGACACTGAGTTCATCAGCTACAGTCGAGGTGTCACTGAGGAGGATCTGCACAGAAGACACCTCTTCATTGTAGGGAGTTGTGATGACAAACAATTTTAAAGGCGCCAGCTGCGGACTTTCAGCCAGCCGCAGAACACATTCAGTGACGATGTTATGGTGATGTTCTGGTAAATGCTTTTTATGAAGACAGAAAATTTGATACTAGAAAAATGTTTTGATATTGTTCATGTCTGGGGTGGTTTGATCGGTTGATGGCGTCACGTTAAACAACAGGAAGGCAAGAGTTTGGGTGTTGGGGTCCAGAGAGGGATCTGAGAATAGAGGCGACAGTTCCTTCTCCTGAAGAGAGCTCACAGACTCTGCTCTGGGTAACTAGCGAGCCACTCTGGGCCGTGCGGGGCTGGAGGGCTGTCCCTGCTGACCGCCTAGTGCCTCGCTCCGCAGCAGGTGCAGACGCAGCGCATGCGCGGTGGGTACCGCTGCCACTGCTCCACCCTCCTTTGTTGGGAACACAATTCTAAATGCACGTTCTGTTTCAGCAGCTGCTGTGTGTGTGAATTCGCAAGGACTAAGCAGCTGGATGGGTGAGATGTGTAAATCTGCCCAAAGAAATAAATGTCTGGAGAGAAGGTTTGAGTGTCTAGTGGAGAAGCGGCTCTGGGGGCACGGAAAGGGGCACCAGGACAAACGAGTTGGGAAAAAGAAGTTTCACAAAGTCCCCAGTCTGCTGACAAAGGAGCAGCAAACGCTTTGATGTTCTTCCCTAAGGGCAGGGAGTGTGTGCACTAGAAGGTGGGGATGGCACAGGGGCTTGCTTAAGTAGTGGGTTCTTGGAGCCATTCCACCCCACGGCCCGCATCTGACAGTAAGGGACTTCAGCTACACAGATGGCTGCTGCCAGCCTGGGCGTGAGGCCAGACTGCAGGTCACCCCGCCTTCCTGCAGGCTCACCTGTAGGTCACCCCGCCTTCGCCCACAGGCTTACCTATAGGTTCACCCCGCCTTCCCGCAGGCTCACCTGTAGGTCACCCTGCCTTCCTCTGCAGATTTACCTCTACTGTCTTCTGCATTTTCTCCTGTCCCTTTATGACATCATGAAGGACTTGCTTTCTAGCAAACAATTAGTTTTCGTGTTCACCAAACTGTTCACTATAACAAACAAGACGTAAACTTTGTGAATAAGTGAACTTTGTTTTATTAAGCACTGCCATAAGTTATATTGATGATGCTTATAAATATACAATGCAGAGTTTAATGAATTAAAATTCATGGCTCAATGCGCCTATCCCTAATATAGAATTCTGAAAAATCCAAAGCATGTTAAGGATATTGCTTTATGTATGTAAAGTAAAGTATATACTATCTTGCAAAGCTTTACACACTTAGGGTTTGTAATGATTCCACTTAGCCAATTATATCTAGCTGAAATTATTCAAGAATTGTGGAAAATGTCAATTCAGTTTAAGGTGATGGAATGACGTTTGACTGGAATCTATTATAGCTGGCATTGGGGCTCTTTTGATTTATTTTCAGTGCTGAATACAGATATCATTTATTTTTATACTCCTCTTCTCTGGCAATGTAATAAGAATCTAGTAAGCCAAGACTTATAAATAAAGCATGTGCTTCTTTCATTAATATTTTCATGATTAGCTGTTGGGGGATTTATGGATATGTTGTCGGGAACTAAGATTGAACTGGAGTGTAGTTTCCCTCCAGACAGAGCCAGATGCCTTGTGCTTTTGTAAATATGCATACATTGTGTTGATCGCCAAATTTTTTATTATAACGATAAATACTCAAATTCCCTTGTTTTGTTAGTTCAAGGATAATGAAACAAAATATGAAATTGCTTTATTTAAAAGGTGTCTCGAATTGTATGGTGGAGTAAAAGGTATTTGTATAGGTCGTAAAGGTTTCAATGTATATGTGGGCGAGTAAAATGGAAGTAAAGAAAGAGAAGAAACTCCCACTTGTTACTTAATCTTTCACATCTCCTTGTATTCTCGAGTGTGCCTCAGTCAAAACTATTCCCGTGCTGTTTTCAGGACTTGTCCGTTTGGTTTTATGTTATGATAGTTTGCTTATCATGAAGGCAGCATCAAAGCTCAGCTATCGATAGTGTGAATACATGGCATTCTCTGTCTCCAATAATATGTCAGTTCTCATTTTGATAACGCAGCATGTTTTAACGCCTGCATGTGTTTTCCTTGTAAGTTACTCAAATTTTATAATGATATGATTCAGTGTCATGAAAAAATAAGTGTTTGGCTAAATATAGGTTGTGATTCACCCTTGAATAGTATTCAGTATAGCACACTGCAAGAATCTGTTCCTTCAGTTTTCACATTCTTCCCTCTGTTCTACCGTTTATCAGACATGCCTTTCTCAATGGTGTCCTAGAATATTTTTTTCCTCCTGTAAAATGGGTCAGTAATTCCCAGAGAATATAGTTTAAATATTTAGTGAATAGAAATACAGGTGTCAGAAGGAGTAAAAGTGCTGATTAAGTCCTGCTGGGCAAAACACCCTAACCACACCTGTGAGGTAAGGTGAATATCAGAATTAAACGAAATTGAATAGGACACTTTATGTAAAGATCCAGGGAAAAGTGTCTCACAGCTGTTAACTAGGTTTAAAAATGTGGCTACATGCTTTGTTTCCTTATCTGGCTGACCTGTCAACATTAATTGAACAGAGTTAAGAGTAAGATATTTAAAAATGTTTAGGTTTGAATCAAGGGCTGATAACATAGATGAATAAATCTCAAACCTTGTTTAAATTTGGCAAAGGGTAGGTAAACTATTGCAAAAGCCAGAAGTTTCTAAGTGCTGTGATGAAATTTATAGTGTAAATTTCATGATAAATGGAGGATCCAGGAATCAATATATTTTCTGCTTAATCATGACCTCTTCTTATGCTTATTTGCAATTCCCTGATTGCTAAAATAAAGCTTGATAATATAATGCCTGTGGAGAAAGCACATTCTAATCTCCCTGGAAAATCTTAGTGGAAAACAGAGCAATGAGGACTGCATCCTCAGGTTCAAGTTTATCCTTCAATACTCGTGGGTAAATTTCAAAAGCATAATAAAAAAACCTCAATGAAAATGAATTTCTCTCAAAGGCAACAGCTAAGGAGAGTTTTCCAGGCACATTTGAATTAGATATTATTCACAAAGCAGTTTGTTTAGTTTTTTAAGAGGGCTAAAGTCTAGAATGCCACAAGAACTTCTATTTTAAGCCTTCCATTACCGACTGTGATTATCCATCCTGCACAGCAGTTTACAGTCTTTAATAGCTGCTTGTAGGGTTAGTTTCTCAACTTCTAGAATTCCCTTCTTTTTGTAACGAATAGATCATGGGTGTGCATAAAGTGAGATGTAAAGGAGTTTCTATTAAATTTTCTTGTTTAAATCAGCAAAAAAGCTTGTAGCTAACATACTGAGCCTGGACGGTTTCTTCAGTAGATTGCTACAAGAGGCTGGTGTGCACAGGGAAGGGGTGTGTAGAGATTTTTAGCTGTTCATCAAATTCACTTACCTGCCTCTCGGGTACAGAGCTAAATTTTGGGTAGTTGCACTGACGCTGGTTGCTGTGGGTATCTTTGCATTTCGATAATGCGGCATGTTAGCTGCACAGGACCCCATGCTTAAGGTTGAGAAGATCAACCTTCCCTAGGGTTGAGAAGATCCGAGCTATCATTTCTCTGAGCAAGCACTTTGCTGTCATTTTCTTCTCCTGACCTGGGCTACCCGTAATCCTTACACTGCCTTTCCTAATGGAGACACACAAATACAATGTTTCTGCATTAAAAATAATCCTTTCACCTGAATAACTTCTAGATTTCTGTCTTCAAGTTCACTGATTCAGTCTTTCATTTAATCTATTTTCATAATTTCCTGTAGTTATCTTGGACTCATTTATCGAGTTCCTGAAACCTGCAACTGCTTTTTTCTTCTGCTTGTTAGTTTTATTGCTGAGTTCTCTTGTTTGTCTCTGAATTTCTTCCTGATGGCTGTTTTTAACTCGGTTATGCTCTCCCAAGTATTCAGTGTGGTTTCTAGATGGTGGTTTTCTCCTTGGGAAGTCACACTGGCTTGAGTTCCCGTCTGTCTGTGTGCTGCTCTTGTGTGTGAGCTGCCTGCCACTTTATTCCCCGTCACTTTGTAAAACCCACACTTAGTACCGCGCTGATGTTTATGACACTGGTGCTGTGGCTTTAATCTTGGGTGACTGTTGGTGCTACAGATGCTGCGGGTGAAGGGGCTGGTGGACAGGCTGCTGCTGTGTCAGTGGGAACGGGTGGGGCCTGGAAGAGACCAGCTGCTGTTGGGGACACTGAGGAAGCTGGTTTCATGTGTGGGCCTCCTCTTAGCTGCATCTTGGAGCTGGGACCCCAAAGGGAAGGGCTGTTTATCTGTCAGCTGTTGGCATGCCGTCAGATACATGCCTTATCAACAAGTTCGGGGCCAGTAGAACTTTAGCAAAGAAGCACACTCCCTCGCTCCCTTTGCCTTCTGGAAATCCCCACATGTGAGTGGCCATGGGCCTCTTCTTTGGCACTGCCACTGAGAAACCCACAAATCGGGACTTTAATGCCGCATTTGAGGAGCGGCTCACCCTAGAAAAATGGCAAAAATCTACCTTAGCTCTCAGTTCTCCAACCTCTGGGGTGGTGGCAGAAGGTAGCATGGCAAGAAGGCGAAGGTGGGTCACCTGTCTTCTGCGGGGGAGGGCGGGGGTTGCGCGTGTTCCGGAGGTAAGTGCAGGCACTGCAGTCCTCTGGCCTCTTCCCCACTGTGGCTAAAGGAAGGGGCTGGGAGCCGCAGAGTCCCTAGTGCTGAAGTGGGGGCTGCACTCTGCACACCGCTTGTCCCAGGTGGCGGCCAGGCCAGGCCAAGCAGTGTGGAACCCGCAACCCCCTTAGCAGAGATGCACCTGCAGCGGCTGTTCTCGTGGGTCCCAGAGCCCGACGGTCGGTCAGGGAAAGGACTGACCCGGAGTCACTGCCGGGGTCTCCTTGCCGGATGCCGGCTCGTGGTTCCGTCCCCAGAGGGACCATCCCGATTTGGCTGGCGGAGGGGTAGCCCAGGCTTCAGTGCAGGTGTACAGCACAGGGAAGGACGCTCCTTCCCCGCAGCGCGGCGTGTGCTCTGGTTAAGGCAGCGGATGGAGGGGCGCCACGCTGGACGGAAGGCCAGGCTTCCGGGGTCTCGCCTGCTGGGGGACTCAGAGCCCTGGGCCGGCGGCCTGTGCTACGGCTTAGACTTCTTTTTGATTAATAAAACTAGGAACTGGAGAAGTGCAACGTGTAAACGCACTCGGTGCACTCGCACCGACAGTGCTAAGGTTAGCGCGCGCCTCTTGCCTCACAAATGCTTTCCTCAAGGATGAGTCTTAAACACGGTCTGCAGATGATTGTTATTACTGCATGCAAGCAGCGCGATAGCTGCTGAACGACGCGCAGCCCGGGAGGGGTCTGGCTCCTCATTCGCAGCGAGGAAGCAGGCAGGGAGTCCTTGGGTGTCGTCCGCGGGAGCCAAACAGCCGGCGGTGTCAGCACCTCGCAGTCACGCAGAGAAAGGAAAACGCAGGTTTTAAAAATGGTGACTGTGCACCGGCTTCTGTACCTGTCACTTGTTAAACGCGTGCGGAATACTTCAACCTGTGGCGAGCTCTCGGTGAATGAAACAGCACTCACCTGTACGTGGCTCCGCCCCCACCGTCCACCTGTCCGGTCTGTCGCTGTGGGCCGCGCCCTTCTGTGGCCGGTCTGTCCCGTTCCAGTTCCCTTGGCATTACGGGCCCTGCCAGCTTCCCTCTCGTATCGCTAATGCTTCCCAGTACTGCGTGTTTTCTTCGTCATCTAACACGTGTGTGTTTGGCCCCAATAACACACGGTTCACTTAAAACCGTATAGGCTAAATTAACATAGTGCGTATGTGTACCTTTATAGGAAGAGTGAAAGACAAATGACAAAAATGTGAAAGGTGCACTGCTTTGTAAGCATTATCCAGAAAAAGCGAATTCTTAAACAGTGCATATATTTGCTTATAGTTTACCTGCCTTTCAAACCTTGGTACCAAAAACATGTTTATGTGTCTCCTTGCTTTAGGATGCGTGGCTGGAGGAGAGGCTGGCTTGTAAAAGATGTACTTCTGTTGGCTTGTGAAATTCTGAAATCTTGCTTAGTTGGTGAGTACACAAACATTCTAGCATCAGAATTTGTTGAAAGTTTACAATGTAATGCACCTGTCATGTTTTCTGTTTTTCACTCTTCCTCTAAAAGGAAGAGTAAATTGTTTCCAATTTTACTAGAGGGTTGTCCGCTCTGACCCACTTGTGAGTTTAAAAAATTCCATATTCTGATTAACAGAATAGTTTTCTAGTTTTATGTGATGCAAATGTTTTACCAAGTTTGGCTTATCTTTTATAAATATAGGTTCTACTTTTTAATACACTGTAAGCGGTTTTACATTTATTAATAAGTATTCCCACCAATATCAGAGACACATTGTAGGATTTTATCTTTTAGTAACTGTTTTTTTCTTGTATTTTCATTTGACATTGGTGTATGAAATTGAATCCGTGATGCATATTATTCTGACACAGGCAATTACTGGCTAATTCCTTATTGGAGCTCTATTTTCATTTCCCCACAGTTCTCTGGGGTTCTCTGTTCTATGTCCTTGCAGTGTCTGATTCTGCACTAACACTGGTGTAGGGCCCAGACTAGACACACCCTACACTTGTTTGATGTTTCAGAAGTGGCTGAGATGTATGACTGAATTTCTCAGTTAATCACTTAACAATGAGTCACTCTTCAGGGAATGCCAGGCTTCAGCCCGATTACTAGCTTAGGGTTTGTTTCTACACGTGTCCCTGAAAATGTGCTTATGTTTTATTGTCTCACGTTCTTCCATTTCGCTGGTCTCATACCCACATTTCATGAAGATATTTCCTGTTTCCTATTCTGTGAAAAAGGTTTAAAGAGTTGCAATCATGTGTCTTCTGATTATTTTTAAATACGGATTAAGGGCAATCTTGATAAGGACTATCACTTAGTTCAGAGGATTTTATTCTATTTTTTACAAAGTTGTTCATTTATTACAACTTTCTAACTTTATTTGAATGCTTGTATCAGTAACTCTATGATACCAGTAATTTAACTTGTACTTCTAGCAGTTGGCTTCCACTTTAGTTATTTGTTGCTAGAAGTTGAAAATGGTCTTTTAACATTTTATATTTTCTCTGATCTTTTTTTTGTCACTCATGGCATAAGTTAAAAAATATTTTATTGATTTTCTTTATATTCATGGATTATCTTTCTATATTTCTATTGTAAAATTAGCATTTAAAACATTAGCATGCTTTTAGCTTTTCTTTTCTCAGTGTACAGCTAAAGATTTATTTATATGTGCATTATGTTTCTGGGTGAGGCCTAGTTATCTTAAAATTCAAATTAATTTAGTGCATGATGTTTTTAGAATTTACAGACATTTGTTCTCTATGTGCCCATTATGTTAAACTTGTTGAGTTTCTCTGTTCTTCTATCAGTTGGTTTGTATTTTACAGAGCCATTATTTCCAAAGCAGTTAAACCCTGGTTTTTCTTTTTTTAAAATTTATTAGCTTTATTTAATTGCATTTGACATCATTTGTAGTCCCCAGGGAGTTCCCACCACTGTTCACCCGTGCACCATCACCTCAGTCCCTTGTGCTCTTCCTGCCCTCATCCCCATCTTTGCCCTCCCCTCCTTCCATGCCCCCCATGATCCCTTTGATCTTGTTTTTGGTTGTAATTGCCCCTTACCTTGAGCTTTCTCTTGATGCAATCATCTACTTTTGGATTGGTGTTTTTGTGTCCTTTGGGTAGATCACTAAGAGTGGGATTGCTGGATCCATCTCTAGTAGGCTGAGGAACTTCCATAGTGGTTGGATTAGCTTGCATTCCCACCAGCAGTGTAGTAGAGTTCCTTTCTCTCCACATCCTCGCCAACATTTACTGTTGTTTTTTTTTGATGTGTGCCATTCTTACCAGTGTGAGGTGGTACCTCATTGTGGTTTTAATTTGTATTTCCCTGATTATGAGAGATGTTGAGCATTTTTTCATATGCCTGTTGGCCATTTGTTGTATCCTCTTTGGTGAAGTGTCTTTTAAGTTCTGACCATTTTCTGATTGGGTCATTTGCTTTGATTTTCTTGAGTCTTATGAGTTCTTTGTGATCAGTCCCTTGTCAGTTGTATGGAGTGCAAAGATTTTTTCGCAATCAGTGGGGAGTCTTTGCATTTTGGTTAATGTTTCTTTTGCTGTACAGAAGCTTTTTTTTTTTAAAGATTTATTTATTTATGCATACAAGCACTGGGGTACAGGCCAGAGGTGTGGGGGTGGTGAGAGGATTCATCACAGAGAGCTGGGAGCAGAACAGGCAGATCAACTGAAGTACACTGCTGAGGGAGCAGCGGGCACAGCAGGAGAGGTCTGCCGCGCCATGTGGGTCCCCTCCTGGCCGGCAGCAGGGATCGAACTCGTGCTGCGGTGGCTGCTGTTTGCTTCATAGTGTGTTGCTTAACCCACTGCGCCACCAGGGAGGCCCAGTACAGAAGCTTTTTAACTTGATATAGTCCCATCTGTTTATCTTCTCTCTCATTTTAATTGCTTTGGGGGATGCATCTTCAAAGACTAATGAGATGTATGTCGTATGTCTTATAACATTTTACCTATGTTTTCTTCTATATATTTTATGGTTTCAGGTCTTACATTCAAATCTTTTATCCATTTTGAATTGATTTTTGTGTATGTTGTAAGGTAGTGGTCTAGTTTCATTTTCTTACATGTGACCGGCCAGTTTTGCCAGCACCATGTATTGAATAAGCTGTCTTTGTTCCATTGCATATTCTTTCCTTCTTTGTCAAAGATCAGGTGTCTATATGTGTGGTTTTACTTCTGAGATTTCTATATGGTTCCATTGGTCTCTCTTTCATCTAGTACCAAGATATTTTAATTACTATTGCTTTGTAGTAAAGTTTGCAGTCTCAACATCTCTCATAATCAGGGAAATGCAAATTAAAACCACAATGAGGTACCACCTCACACTGGTAAGAATGGCACACATCAAAAAAAAAACAACAATCAATGCTGGCGAGGAGGTGGAGAGAAAGGAACTCTACTACACTGCTGGTGGGAATGCAAGCTAATCCAACCACTATGCAGTCTTTGTAGTAAAGTGAAACCCTGGTTTTTCTTACTGGGAAAAAAACCCACTGGCCGGGCTTTTCATGACCCTTTATGTGAATATTGCCCTTTGCTTAAGGTTTAGGTTTCTGCATTCACGAGGGAACAACATTTGTTTTTTACTGTGGCTCTTTGTGTTTGTTTTTCATAATGGCATGCAGCTGGATTTAGCTTACCCTTGCTCCGTGGCCTTCCGGCGCCCAAGGGATGGTTTTGCCTCTTCCTGAAGGCCTACTGGCGCTTGGCAGGCACGTGGTGGGTTCAGAGCTTGCTTGCCGGGCAGCCTGACACAGAACCACAGAGAGCCGGTGAGAAAAGGACTACATCTTACTCCAGATTTCCTCAGCAAACGCGGGGTGCTCAGTGAGCTAGAAGACTTAGTGAAAGACTCACGTTAGCAGGTATTGATCTAGGACCCCGAGAAAGGGCTGCTGAGGGAAGGGCATCTGCATTGTGGGGTGCAAGTGCGCTCAGCCCCAAGTGGAGTGCGCTGAGCTGTCCAGAAGCTGCAAGGACCAGGCGCTGCCACCGGGCACGGCTGCTACTTGGCCCCGTTTCTGTTGTGGACAGAGCTGCCATCTCTGTGCCTCCCTCCTTCCTCTGTGCCAGTAACAACAGCTGCTACTGTGTGTTACCTGCTTCCCCAGATGTTCTTCTACTTAGGATGGCAAAGGAGGAAGAAAAAGCTGTGGTTATTTCAAGGGTTGATAAATGAACAACGGAGAACTAGAATCGAAGTGTCTCACTAATTCTACAATGTTTCCCAGCAGCTCCTCCGGCCTGTTTCTCATTTCCCACCCTCCATGGACTCCTCCTCCGTGACTCGGCCTCCTCTCAGCTGCTCCCCATCTCAGGCACGAGCTGGTGTCGCCGTTCTGTCGTCTTTTCCGGTCAGTGCCCACACACACACACACACACACACACACTTAGAAGAACCGCCTGGTCCTCGCAGCTTCCAGCACTGTAGTTTCTGCTACACTTTTATTTTATATAAATGAAACATGGTAATTTTTTCTTGGCATGTGAGATTTCTTACTCTTATAAAACCGCAGTTCTTACACTTTGATGTCCGGTGTGCCTGAGGACATAAAGCTATACAGTCTATAGTAAAAGGGCGGTGCACTTGTCAAAAGTTATCACAATATGAAACCAGTGTCCCTGGCTTAAAGCTTTGATCAGAAACTGAACTTACTATCATCGAAAACTGACATTGCTAGTAATGTTGCCACGGGAAAAACAATATACCATAAGCGCTAATTAAAAGGCATTTATAAACTTGGTCAAATTTGCCTCTGACCAATCCCAAAATTTCCTAAGAAGGCCATTTCATTTTCCTGATCCCAGTTGTTTTTTTTCTTTTGGGTCCATCTCTTATTAAATGCCTAAGAAGTTAACTTGTCAGGAGAAACCTTATAAAACTTCACACACAAAGACCTTGCACACTTTTCTTGGAGAGCTTTAGCTATACACATTAGTAAATTCTTGTGTTCAACTTATTTAATATACTGGAGAAAATACTTTCTATTAAACACATTAAATACTTAAAATAGAAAAGGACATGAAATCACATTTGTGTTCTCACATCTGGAGTGTATTAGTTTCACTGACTGGATTTAACCCTTAAATCCACTTAGTTACAGCCAGCATTGCGCCTCCTCTGCTGTGCAACCCTGACCTTGGCACCAAGTCCTCAGGTGCAGCCCTCAGTCCTACTGCTTCCTAGCAGCACGTCACTGCTGGAAACGCTAATGTCTGCACAACAGGGAAGCTGGCCAGACCGACCCCCCTCTGACCAGCTCTGCGTCGATCTGTTTGTCCAGTGTGCACCTTAAGACATTTCCATTCCTCTTGTCTCCCAGCTCGTGGCTGCCCACACCCTGCACCCGGTGAAGGCGCAGGCTGAGTCGCACAAGGGGTGCTTGCCGGCCACCTCCTCAGAAAGGCACAGTGAGGTGAGGAAGAGGCTCCGCCAGGCGTGTTTTCTGGTGGGCACAGCCTCTGCTCTACCTCGAGGATTGTGTCGCTGAGGAGTTAGCTCAGGGCTGCGGCTCACGGCCACGGGCAGGTGCTGAGCTCTCGGCTCTGCTGGGCAGTCCACACAGGGAACGTTACAGCGGGCTCCGGGCTGGGGGAGGCCTGGCTGTGTGCCGATTCCCGGGCAGGTGCGCTCGGCAGGCTCTGCAGACGGGTCCCTGGGGTGGGACCGCGGCTGTGCCGACCTCCCCTCCAGCTGGGGGTGGGTGGCTGTGGCTGCTCGCCCTGTGCTCTGGAGTCTCTCAGTCTCGCCTCAGCCATAGGCCCGAGACCTGCCCTGGCCGCGCAGAAACACGTAGGCTTAATCATGTCACACAATTTCTAAAAGGAATTTTCTTCCTCTGTGACTGGCAAGACTGGTTTTAACCCAGGATTGTCATAGCCCTCTAGGCGCACACTGGACAGTCAGGTGGACACAGCTGTGGGAGGGGGAGTCGGGGTCTGGCCGGCTTCCCTGTTGTGCAGACATCAGCGATTCTGAGCTATGACGTGCCGCTAGGAACACTGGGGCTCTGTTTGCCACATGGTCTCCGTCGCAGCCACAGAAAACCAGCAAATGGAGGCCGTGGCCCCGTGTGTCCTTACTGTGGGCACGGAAGCAGAATTCTACAGAATTGTCACATGTTCAAAACACTCTTTGAACTCCCCCGGCCGTGTGAAAAAACGCTTTGCTTGTACAAAAAAGACTTGGCCAAGCCTTCCTCTGTGAATACCGCATCACGGCTGTTGTGGAGGCTGGGTGGGGGATGGGCTGCTTTTTGCATTCTTGATAAACGACATGAGGCTCATGTTTCACTCTGCTAGTCCACAGTCACCTGAGAGAGCCCTTGACACTGTATTTTTAAAGGAAAACGGAAGTGTCAGACTCACTGTAGAGGCCGTCTGTCTGTCTAACCCCGAGCTCAACCACTGTAGGATTCCTGGCCCGATTTTTCTTACAAGACGATACTGCTGGATACAAAGTATGTTGCTTTCTCTGGCTGCTTTAAATAATTCATTGGCATTACAAACAATCCAGCACTAATTTCCCCATCAACTGTGAAAAATAATCAAATCGCGCTCACAGTTTGTAACCTAAGATAGTCTAACTTAGCCTGAACGCCCCGATTCCTGGCAATTTCAGGACAATACAGATAAAGAGGAATAGCAAGGTGAGAGAGTGGTAGAGGAGGGCGAAGCACAACCCTTTCCAGAAGGAAAAAAATTGGACATTCTTTGTGAAAATAATTTTGGAATTGTATATGCTAACATTAAAAGGCACCTTTGCATATGAAAGACGAACACTGATGCTGGTTCGCCTAGTGCCAGCGCGTGGGGCTCATGCCCGTAGCCGAGGCCGACTCGGGCTCTCCTGCAGGGCAGGTAGTCGGTGCTCAGGTGCAGAGTGAGTGCAGCGCCATCACTGCCGGCTCTAGAGATACAATCGAGTGAGCTAGTCTCAGTCCATGAAGAGACCTTCAAGAGACCTACCCAGTGAGACAAGACGGATGAAGACGGGACATTAATGACAGACCGTCTCTGTTTCTAGCCCAGGAACCCTCGCGGCCGGGACTCATGATGCTGCCAGGACCCGCATCCCTGGGGCTGTGGCCCGACTGCAGGAGACCCGGTCTGCCCCTGAGACAGAACCGACGGGCCCCCACCCTGAGACCCACCAGGCGGCTCCTTGTCCCGAGGGGACGCCCAGAGCTGACCGCAGCCGTGCCTTCGGGAGGTCCAGACCCAGGTTAGTGCCCGTCTGCTGCACTCACAGCTACCACACAGGTCTCCCCGTCACAGATGCAGTGAGAGCCAGAAGTTCCAACGCCGAGCTCATGCACAGATGCACCGCACATTTCAGACCAAGAATTCTGTGCAGGAAACAAATATTTCACCACTCCATCTCCATAGCCTTAAAAACGAAAGCATGCTCCTCCATCTAAAAAGGAACTTCAAGGATATTGTCCATGATTAAAGACAGGTCACAACAGCAGATAAGTATGAACAAGAATGAAGGCACAACAAAAACTACATTTGAACCAAAGAGCAATAGACTAACTAGTGCAGAAAACAGAGACATGAATCAAGATACGAAAGATGATTATGCAAAGGGAAACAGTTTAAAACACACCAGTAACTGATATATATGGGTAAAGAATCAAAGATGATTTAATTTATAGAGAAGTATAAAACAAAAGGAATAAATCACTTCCTGAAATTGAATTCAATCTGTAGACCAAATGAAAATGTATTCCAGAAAAAATTCGTACATTATGATGAACATTTATGCATTTGCCAATATTATTAATGAATCAGGAAAGATTCCTATACTAGCCAGACAAAAGACATCAAGGACAAAGTAAGAACTAGCAGGATTTAGGGTTCTCTTCAATTCAGTGTCATTGCACAGTTAAGCAATGTGTGGAGTGTCCCAGGAAGAAGTATAAAATCCTAACATTTTTCTTCACACACATAATATCTCTCAACAACAAGCCATTCATAAACCTTTTTGATAAAGAAAAATTACTTGCTACTCAGCCCATCAAACCATGAAGTAAAAGGAAATGGTTCTTTACATTGACCCATATTCTAAATATCAAATACAAATAGAGAACAGCTTTGGAGATTATGGACATAGAAATGAAATTGTGGGAAAAGAATTGAGAAATAACAAGCGCAAAGCGAGAGGTTATAAAGTATCTCATTTCCTGAAGTTGGATAGCAGACACCCAGCTTCCTGAAGGTAATTTATATTAAAATTACATGGTAAAATAACATGAAAGAAAAACAGTTTAAAACAGAACAAAACCATACAACAAAAGGAAAGAAAAAGTAGTGTTTATAGTAGTGACAGTATAAAAGCACAAAATACAACAAATGCAAATTGGACAAAATTACTTATTAAAACAAAATGATTCCCACACTGGATGAGAACGCTAATCCAAAATATACGCTCTTGTAATAAAGACAAAGTAGGCACGACCCCGGGTCTTCCATTTTCTTGCTACATGAGTCTAGCTGCATAATTTAACCTTTTGTTTGTTTATTGTTGTGTGAGGCTAATCATAGTATAGTTCCGGCCCGTTCCGGAGGTGGAATTATGGATGTTTACACAGAACAAGGGCTGCATCACTAACGTCACTGCGCTCCTGCTAAGCTGCGCACACATACTTTGGAAAGGGGAGGCGCCCTGTAGGATGCCGTCAGATGGTCAGGTGCACAGTGCGTTGTTAGGGAATTCTGTGACGTCTTGTCTCCAAGGAGGCCAGGACAAAGTAACCCAACAAACCCACTTCCCCAGGGGCTCCTGCTGGGTGGGGGTGTGGGTCTGGATAAGTGAGGTTGCTGTTTGGATTCTTCACAACGAACAGCCGTGACTTCATAGTAAGTGGACGGGAGTGCGGACGTGGGAGACCTCGGTGATGAGCATGCTCATTTGTGCTGTGTCTGTGGCAGGTGCGAGAGACGGGAAGGGACAGGAGATGCCCTGCTGGTGCCAGAAGCTGACGGAACCCCACCCCGCCAGCTGTGGTTAACCGACCAGAAGCGAGACCCTCTTACGGCTATGGGATTGGGGAGCTAGAGACGCCCGCCCTCACGTGCACACAGGCAGCCTCAGTGAGACAGGGAGGCCTGGGACAGCCCAGAAGCCTCGAGGGAGCCAGCTCTGCACGGGCCCCTGGAGCCAGCGCTCTGCCCGCAGGGCCCTCAGTGCTGCCGCCCTCACCCCTCCTCGCGGGCCACTCGAGGGTCCGGCACCCTCTTCCGTGGGCTGGTGCCGTATCTGTGGCCTCTGCGCTCACAGGTCTACCTGGAAAACCGAATTGCCAAGTCCAGTTTGCCCGCCAGGCCGCTGTCCGAGCGAGGTGCAGAGAGCGGGTCCAGCTGAGCCCAGGCTTCTGCCCGTGCCCTGCTCATCGTCTCCCCAAGCCACCTGCGCTCTCATTCCTGGCCCTGGCGTCTGCTTTACCTCCATTTACTTTCTTCTGTGTAACCGCTACCATAAAGCCGCAATCCGTGCTCCTGAGTGCACGGCAGAGGGTTTGAAGCTGTACCCTGCAGGCTCCCGTTTGTTCTCGCTGAGGCAGAAAGGACTGTCGTAAAACCATGTGGCAACTTAAGTCTAAGGCCAGAAACCATAAACACCCTAGAAGAAAACAAGCAAAGACCTTCCTGACACAGGCCCGGAAATGGGAGAGGCACACGCACGCCACGAGGCAGCACTTCAACCCGTCAGAGATGCTCTCACCAACCAGACGGCAGAGGATGGTGGGGGGCGGGGGGGCTGTGCGCTGCTGAGTCTTGTATTTGTTACACCATTGTGGGAAACAGCCCGCACCTCCTTAATTAAAGCTGCGGCTGATAGCTGCTCAAGCAGCTTTGCTTCTCAGAGTATATCCGAGTGAGCGACACACTGTGCCAAAGAGACCTGCTCGCCATGTTATTGGCAGAATTAGTCACAGTAGCCAAGACCCGGAAACAGTCTAAGTGACCGTTGACAGGTGAGCGGATGTAGACATAGCAGCGTGCACAGAGGAGTGTTATTCAACCACACAGCCGCAGAAAGGAGAAAATGCTGCCATGGGAGAGGACATGGGTGGAGCACTGAGGGTGATAGGCTGAGCGAAAGGGTCAGGCGGGAGGACAACGCTGCATGGTCTCGCTCACCTGTGGGGTCTGAGCCAACCAGAGCAGGTTTGTAGTTTTCTGAAGGAAGGGGGTTGGGAAAAGGAATATGGGGACGTGGTTAAAAGGCACAAACTTTTGTTGTAGACAAGGACCAGGGGTGAGGTGTACAACACGACAACTCTATAAAAGTGGCTGGCAGTAAATCCTAAAAGTTGCCCATGTTTTTCCTCGTTTGTATGAGATGATGGACGTTAACTGAACTTGTACTGTGAAATGGCCACACAATATGTAAGTCAATCGTTATGCTATCGCTCAATAAACCTGGTGAGAAAATGAAAAATTAGTGATGATATGATCAGTAAAATTTAACAAAGGGCATCGATTCTCAAAATATCGCGATGATTCAACTTAAAGGTGTGATGAGAAGTTGCCGCCCTCAGTGCCTGCCATACGGCAAAGGCTCAACACTTACTGAGCTTCTCTGTCCAGGGAACTGGCCCACACCGTCACTCACGCGAACAGCCCCGCCCCACCAGGTACGAAGCCAAGTGAACAGTACGGCAGTCCCAGAACAAGACGACTCCAGCCAGAAATCATTTCAGGGAGTACAAAGCTCTGCTGCCTCCTTCCTTTCTGGGCTGACTGTGGAGCTTGGGTATGTCTGTCTCCCATAAAGTGGCTTTTTGGCCTTTCCTCTATCTTCCTTCTTGTCCAAACCCTACTTCCTGCCAAGTCTATTTCAAGACTGACATGGTTCCAGGTGCTACAGATGCCAGTTCTGCAATCTCTTACCTGCTTCCCGTCGCAGGGCTGGGAGGGGAGTTTTTACGAAAGGCAGATGCTGCTGCGGTGGCTGTGAGCTGGCGCTGGGTCAGTGTGGCTTTGCACCTTCCCGTGCAGAACCTGGCTCGGCATTTGGATTCTTTCATGTTATTGTCTTGCGCTTGCAGTATCACCAGCCTTCTCGCTGAAACTACCCAGTGTGTATTTTTCCCATCAAATAAATGTGCACAGCATGATCATCATTTAGCAGACATTTAGGCAGCAAAAATTAATTATGCTAAGTATTAGAAACATAAAAATAACTAAAGATGGCACCCTCCTTCAGAAACATCAGTTAATAAGATCCTTATCTTCTGACTATTTTGTTATTGAGAACAGAGATCCAGGACCAGAAACGCCACAGCTCAGCTGCTGGCGCAGGTGTGTGTACTCAACAGAGGGGCGGGTGCTGCAGGCAGAGTCTCCATACAGTCAAAGTAACAGCCAGCACTGAGAGCGTCCTCCCTAGAGTGCTTCCGAGGTACCGCCTCACTTGTTCCATAATCTCAGACATGCGGTGATGTCTGCTTTACTGATGAAGTGGAGGCAAAAGGAAAACAACCTACATTGCATTACCACTAAGTTAGAATCATAGTTTGTTTTTTTAAAGATTTACTTATTTATGCACACAAGAGCTGGGGAACAGGCTAGAGTCGCTGGAGAGGATCCACCAGAGAGAGTGGGGAGCAGAACAGGCAGACTGACTGAAACACACTGCTGAGGGCAGCAACGGGCGAGGCAGGAGAGGTCTGCTGCGCCATGTGGGGCTCCTCCCTGGCTGGCGGCAGGGGTCAAACTCGTGCTGCAGTGAACGCAGCTTGCATCATAGTGCGTTGCCTAACCCACTGCGCCACCAGGGAGGCCCTAGAATCATATTTTGAATAACTATCACCCATCACACGTGTGGTCAGAAAACCCAGACACTTGTACGCACAACCACCAGCAAGAAGCTAGCCTGCAGGGCCGCATGGAGATCGCCGAGCCTGACGTGGCTATTACGTTCTCGGAGTCACACGCTATACACGGGGTCACGTCCCACAGTCATACCAACAGACGCGCGTGGGCTTTGACCGCGATGAACAGGCATGCTGTACAGCGTGAACATGTCCTCGGCACGCACAAAGTCGTGTGACTGTCATGCTGGTCTGGAGAGACCACCGGCCCACAAAGCCACACCATGCAAACACACCACCTGCACCATTTCCCTGGCTTCACCTCTTTGCAGGTTACTCTTCGTAGCTTATTCTGTCCTGCTCACTGCCAGACATTCCCTAGGCACATGCCAAAGGCCACACCAGAAGGTGAGTTTCCTAAGCTGCTCGACGCTGTCCACTCGGGTACCGCACATTAATTCTGTCGTTGTAAATGACCATGCACTTCCAGGTAGGTACATCTCACCTAGTAAGCTGGGAAGGGAAGGGCTTTACTAACACGCTAGGCTTGTGCACTGGAATGGAGCAATTTCAGAGGAAGACTGAATTCTAGAAGGGGAATGACTTCGAATTACCAGACCGTACAGAGAGAGTTAACTGTAATTTGTGGAAGGGCTTTCCATATTTGCTTTACGTGATTATTACTAGAAGCGTGAAGCATAAGTCGTTGCATGGAATTTGCTGCAGGGCAGGTTCCAAGGAGAGACAGTAAAGATCTTATCTCTTTGAACAGTTCTGGACTCTATCACATTTTATCACGTTTTGCTTCTCGTAGTTTTTCTGGGGTAACAGCAGCAGTCCCAGCCCTATGGCCTTCTTTATTCTGTCTCTAGCCCTGTCAGTGTTGTGCCTGGATCTGACTCTCCGCTAAATCCCAAGTCCTGGATTTCTAAACTTTAGAGGCAACCAGTGATCTAAACTCCATTTTATATAATTGCCAGAAAATGCACTGTGGCAGCTCCTTCTTTTCTTTCTCTCTTTCTAAAAGTCATTTCTTTAGCTCATTTCCCCCTCCACTATCTATCAGTAAGCTTTTTATGCCTAATTTTGAAAAAGTCAAAAGGATCACAATGGGCCTAAAAACAGCTCCATCCCCTGGACTTTGTCCATCAAGCCGCTTAGCGTGTGTAGCGCAGCATGAATAGCTGAGAATTCACAGAGCCAGGGCAGAGAGGACCCTGCAAAATGCAAAAAAGACGTGCGTATCTGTCCACCCGCTGCAGACCACGAGGGCAGCCCTGCGGGCCCGGCCTGGGCGTCCCCGTGGTCTCCAAGGAGCCCCAGAGAGAGCACCCGCGTGTCACGCCACCCTGTCACCCAGCTCTGGAGCCCGCGTTTTCAGGAATTGTTTGCCAGAAGGTCAGGATCTGCCCAAGGGCAGTGTAAACATCTGAAAAGAGGGCGTGCGCTCACCACCCCCTGGGAAGCGACTAGAAACCTGCATCAAGGCCGTGGCAGAGGGCAGAGGGGGCCCTGGAGGGGCCTTTCGTTAACCTGTAACCACGTGTGCAGAGTCACTCTTGCCAGAAAAGATGGCCGTGGGTTGAATCCTCAGCCTTTGCAGGTTTACAGCTGGCCTGATGTGTGGACCTGATGTCAGTGCCATGCTCTATTGCTCAGGAAGAAACGCTCCCTTCTGCAGACTAATGCTCATGGTGGGTAAGGCCGCCACTTGGCCACTCTGACGTCAGCTTAGCTGGACTGTCCTAGTGGACGTTAGCAGAACCCAGGCATTTTACCACTTGCAACTAAGTAGTTCATGTTTTAGAGAGAGGTAACTTGTTCATAGGTACATAGGAGCTCAAAAATCCATTGGTCATACAACTTTAGCTACAAGATGTGACAAATTTGGGCAATACTATCTTGGATGGTGCATTACAATTTGGACAGTCTCAGCACAGCTGTAAATATGGTGACAACTGTGTGTCAAAACAGAGCATGTGAATCACTAGAATTCCAAAGAACGCACGAGAAAGCTCAAGTGGACTCTGTGCTGTGTTTTCTCTTAGGTAAGACATGTGCAAGCATGCGAGACATTTTTAAATTGCCCTTTTTCCAAACTACAGCAACTCTTAATATTTGATTTAATAAATGATTGGTATAGTTTAATTCCCCTTTAATGAGATAATGAGCCTTTTCTGAATATCTCCCCTGTTTTGTTTCTCATTAACAAAAGCTCCTGAAGCATCTGCTGTAGACTGTATATCCAAGAGAGTGTCCTTTACAGAGAATAATGAAGAGCCATCTGTCTCGGTTTTATAATCATTAGGATCGTAGCACCTAACAATGAGATTTAAGATTTCCTTAGAATTAGGAAACACATCAAAAATACAACCACATTTTGCAAGATTATGTCTTTAAGTGGGAAGACCGAATTTTTGAAAAAGATCTTGACGAGCTTTTCACTCCTAATACCACTGTTTTCTTGGTCAGGGTAATGGGAGAGTAACTGAGGCGGCACTCAGCGGACACGGGGTTCTTTACAGAGCGAGACTGACTACAGCTCATGGCACTTTAAAGCATGACTGCCATTGTCTTCGTCCTGAATTGGTAGCCCTCTATCGGCAGACCCCATGGTAGGGCACATTTATTTTCAGAGAAGAATACATACACATGAAAGAGCTCCTCTCCCAGAAAACATCCAGCAACCAAAGATAAATAAGCCAGAGCAATGAATCAGTAAGAATACACCTGGGAGGTGGAAGCTGAGGATGCATGCTCAAGGGGAGAGGGAATCGGTTCTAGAACAGACCTGCCGACGGTGTGGGCAAGCTGAACACCAGACCCCAGGGCACAGCAACCACAGAGGGTCCCCCCATGGGTACGATTTAAGATGTAATCCAGAAGATGGAGACTGTGAAGTGCATGGTGGGGAGGACGCGATTCCTGGGGGGAGTTTGTCTATTAACAGACAATGGCAGGAGAGGCGCAGGCCATTAAGGAAATAGCTGAGTGTCTCTTCCTGGCTGCCTTTACTTTGGAAACAACGTTTAAAATTTGTGTTTTCTTTTAATGTATTTCTTGATTTGTAGAGTCCTAGGTAGTACCTGGGTGTTCATTTATATATAAATATCTTTTTCCTGTGGATGGACTTACTGGACACTTGTTTATGCTGATTTGGGTGTCCAGAAGATTTTAATTTTAAAGTAGTTAAATGTAATAGAGCTTTCTTTTTTTATATATATTTTTAATACATACAAGAGCTGGGGTACAGGCCAGAGTCCAGGGTGGTGAGAGGATTCACCACAGACAGAGTGGGGAGCAGAACAGGCAGATCGACTGAAACACACTGCTGAGGGTAGCAGCGGGCACAGCAGGAGAGGTCTGCCCCACTATGTAGGTCCCCTCCCTGGCTGGCAGCAGGGATCGAACTCGTGCTGCAGTGTCTGCGGTTTGCTTCATAGTGCGTTGCTTAACCCACTGCGCCACCAGGGAGGCCCATAATAGAGCTTTCTTTAATGGTTTGTGCTTTTTTGATTCTCGACTAAGGAATCCCTGTCCTCCACTCAAAAAGATTTTTCATTTATATTTTCTATAGTTTTAGTATTTTGCTTTAAGTTTAGGTTAGTGAGCTTAGTCTATAAAGACTTGGATTGATGGTGATGCACTGGAAATTTACAGGCACACAGCTGAAGCTTATGTTCCAATGCAGTTACTTCCATCAAAAGTAGCAAAGTTTGGGGGATGAATTTTGCTGTGTCTGTGTAATGTGTGAATCCAACTTTTAAAAAGTATTAATCAACTTTCTCAGTGATTTTGCCTCTCTCCACAGACTTGGGAAACTGTATCATAAATGAAACTGTTCACTGCTACATCTACTTCTGACTGCTTACTGTGTCCCGCTTTCTGTTTCTGCCCTATCTGAAGTTTTTAGTGTCTCACCTTCGTTTTCTTTCTTTTTACCTTTCTAGTTGGAGTATATTTTAAAAATAAATCCATATGAATTATTTTCATTGTGTAACTGACCATAAATGCGCTTTATTGGCCAATACAAATGGGATCCGCATTCCTGTACTAAGCTCCTAACATTCTTTTCTCCCTGGCTTACCCCTTGTTCATAAGCTACGTTCTTTCTTAACTTACTTTTTGTTAAATCTCTGGTTAATTTTGGGTATTGTCTGATTTCACTGAAAATATTTGTACAATTTTTATTTTCAGACTTGTAAGCATTCTTTTTATATTCACTTATAAAAAACCACCATGCCTGTGTCTTTTCTGAATTTTTTCATTGCTGATAACAATTTCCTTCATAGTTGTTGGTTTATTCTGAAGACCAATTTCTTCCTAAGGGTCTTTCAGTAATTTTTGACTTTCTAGAAAATGATCTACTGTTAAGATTTTTAATTCATCAGCATAATCTGTTCATGGTGTTTTCTTTATTATTTGAATCTATCTTATCTCTATTAAAGCCACGTTTAAAAATTCTGTTGCTTAGTTCCCATTTTATAAACAAATTTATATTGGTTATTACTTTACTTTTACAAAGAATGAGATTTTAAATTCTCATGCACCTCTATTTATATTGTTTCATTGTTGTTACAGGTTTTATTTCTTGTATCAACTGTCTTTAGTTGGAATCTTCTCATCTGACATTTTCATACATAGAAAATATTCTTTAAATGTGCTTGTAACGATAAATTGCCCTCTGATAACTTCATTTCGTCCCACATTCAGCTTTTTCACTATGAAGCTATATCTTTGTCATTCTGTCTTCTGAAAATACAATGGGAGAGCCGTGAAGGGGGAAGTTGGATCCAGGAGAGCAGGTGTGTGTGAGGGCTCCACGTGAGGCCACAGGGTCATGGTTATTGTCCTTAACAAAGGGACTGAGATTCAGCTTCCCCAGAACGCTCCTGAGCCTCCATGGCCTCCAGGAGCGACTGTACCTTTGCTTTCTCCATCACTAACACTCGGATGGTTTCTGGGGGGGTCAACCAGGTGCTAAAGAGCGTCCTTAGCGGATCTGCAGCAGAAGGCAAGCGAGGGAGGGAGGTCGGGAGAGGGCGTGGTTCTTGGACGCCAAGGGGGGAAAGCGCCGGGGCGCGGACAGCAGCGGTGTGTGCCCTGCCACGCAGCACGGTCACGCAAACCACCAGCGCACAGGTAGCTGCGAGCGTCCTCAGCAGATGTGCTGAAGAGCCTTAAAGGGAGGAATCAGAAATAACGACATGACTGCAAGTTAAGAATGGGAGAAGAGGAGGGAGCATGTCATTGAGCCATAGCCTCCTTTTGGCCCAAGCAATATTGGTCTGTGGATGTTTAAAATTAAGAAACATCTTTAAGAGAATATATTTTTAGATAAAATGAAGCCCCCCCCCCCAAGCAGAGAGTTCAAAGCATTTTTTTTTCCTTCAAGGACAGGAGAGAATATGAAGTTGAATAGGAAGAGCTGTACTTGATGTCAAGTAAACATATTTCATTTAAAAAAATCTGTGAATATTTTATTTGATCAAAACTTAGAATATTTCAGGCCTCCCTGGTGGTGCAGTGGGTTAAGCAACGCACTATGAAGCAAGCCGCAGCCACTGCAGCACGTGTTCGATCCCTGCTGCCGGCCAGGAGGGGACCCACATGGAGCAGAGGACCTCTCCTGCCTCGCCCACTGCTCCCCTCAGCAGTGTACTTCTGTTGATCTGCCTGTTCTGCTCCCCGCTCTGTCTGTGGTGAATCCTCTCACCACCCCCCCACACCTCTGGCCTGTACCCCAGTGCTTGTATGCATGAATAAATCTTTAAAAAAAAAAAACAAAAAACTTAGAATATTTCATTTGGTTCTCCACAAGAACTTCCACCAAGACAGAAGATAACCGTCATCCTAACAGATCTTTTATTCCCTACTCTAGGCTTATTAAAAAAGAAATCTGTCCATCTCAAAATCCATTTCTTATCGTTTTTAGTTTCTTTGAAGCCTTTAACAGTATCTCAGAAATGGATATGCCACATCTCCAGCCGACGTAACAGTTCAGGGAGAACTCTGCTCCACTCGGCTTGAAACAGGCTCTTATATTCCCCAAACGCTGCTGACCCTCAAGCTCACTGGGAAGTGACTAGTGAAACAGTTATCTTATTCTGCCATTTTCTGACTAACTCGCTGTAAGTCTGTTTGCTGCTATGTCTCTCTCTCTACACATACACACACACACAGAGGCTCCGAAGTGATACAATTCTTCAACTCAGTGATCCTTTCAATCCTCCCTAGTTCTTTCAAACACACTCAACAATGACGGGGTCATGGGAGCCCCTTGACAGAACTCCTGCCCGTGCCTGGCTCCCCAGGCATCTTCTCATGTCCTCAACAAAGTCACAGCACGGTGTCCCGTGGACTTCAGGGCAGAGCAGTGTATTCTTTAAAGAACTCGCCTTGTGAAGCAAGGCATCTGGTAACTTCCAGGGGTGCTGCAAGTGGCACCCATTGCTGACTCCTGAGGACCAAGGGGCTCGATGCACCTCAGTTCTCAGAGGGACCTCAATGGGACCAGGCAACCTCCCAGACTCCACAAGGGGAAAGAACTGGTCCAGCCACAGGCAAGTAGGGCTTTGGCTGCTGGGGCGGGGTCCCCTATGGCTAGGAACCTTCTGGGGGCTTCATAAGAGGCGCAAGAACCACTTAAGGGAGAGTCAGTACTTTCTACTCAGCACAGGAGCCGCCAGGTGCTATGAGCGCCTGGTCCACAGGCCAGCCATGGCACTTGGGCTGAGGGCAGGCAGAGAGGGTGGCTCCCCTCACACCATCACAGGAGGCTGTGGGGCTGGTCCCGGAACAGGCGGCCCCTCTCAGGGGTTAGAGTGGACAGAAAGGCGAACAGCTCTGGATGGCGCTTTCCAGAAGTAGGAGAGCAGGGATGGGGAGGACCAAGTTTAAGCTGATGGGACTCTCCAGAACCACCACATAATGAAGCACTTCACAAACCGTGGCCAGCACTCCAAATACAGGGCACTAGCGTTTAATTGTGTATTCTCTACCAGTCCTCAGACATTTGATAGAATTGGACTCAGTGGGTCAAGTGGTTTCCTGCAACAGAGAACTCAACACACACTCACGTCGAGCTGTCTTGTCAAGCACTGTGGGTGTTCCTAGAAACCAGTCAACGGTCACAGCGACACACTTTTCCTCACCCCCGACCCTGCAGACATTTACAGAGATTCTTTTTGTGAAGACACAAACACAACCCAGCAACAGGTAGTCTGCACTGGGAAGGTCAGACAAAAAAGGAAGAGACAAAGGAAAAGACAAAAACAACTGTAGAAAAAGAGGCAAAAAGGAGAGGCTGAAGAGAACAGAAAGGCAGGCAGGTGCCTGTATTCCAACTAGAGGTACCGGCGCTCCCCAGAGTCAGTCTGTCTGTCTCCACTTGCCAGGGCAAATCCTAATGACAGAATGCACGGGTTGGACATCTCTAGGAAGTCTCTTTGCGCCATTACTGCTGTGAATCTGAGGAGTCCCTCACTGACCCCTGCTAGAGCAAGACTGAACTTGGCGTTCTGCCCCAAAGGGGGAGGTCGCTTCTGCTCCAAGGCGGTCGGCACAGAGCACGCACGCGCACACTTGACACATTCTCGTGACGCGGTAGTTGCAGTGGGTGAGCTTATCTGTTCAAACGCCAGGAGCAGTGTTAAACTACTCCGCCCAGTAACATGGACAGTAGAAAAGTCTCCACCGGCTAAAACTTCCCCTGTTCTGAAACAGACCAGCACGACCACCGCTGGCCAGACTCGCAGGTGAGTGCAAGCAGCTGTTCGCACGGAACATTCTACCAGTGTCGTCTAGCTCAGCCCATTGGTGGCATTTAGTAGTGCTTGAAAACTGGCTTTATTCTATCGCCATTTCACAGATTCTTCGTTAAATTTAAGAAAACCTATGGTGTGTTCTGAAAACAAAACTTTACAAGAATCAAGTTTTATGGTCACTGAAGTTTTCCACTGGGGGACCCATCAATGGTTTGACCCCAGAAGCAATGAGGCAGGTCCTTGCTGCCGCCATTTACATTATCAGAAAGAAGAGGAAAGAGTAGCAGCTCGGAGTTCAGCTGAGCTTTGGTGAAACTTCCTATAAAGCAGCATTTATCACTCTTATTGATAAATAATGTGCCCGCATGTGAATGCTGCATAATCCATTTCCCCGCCTCCCTGGGAGGCGAGCTCAGCTCCCTAATTAGGCATCTGCTAGACAATGAGACTTTGTTTTCCTGCACAGAATACTGGTCTTTTTACTAATGTAGCTTGAATAATGATAACAACGTCTTTCTCAAGAGAGATTAATTTAATGCGCAAAGTGTCAGGAAGAAAGATTCAACATTTACGTTCTATTAGTTGTCAGGGTGTGAGTGTGGCTTCGGTCTTACGCAAAGCCACTTATTTTAAAATACAGTGATGGAAGCCAAACCCGAAGTCTGAACGCAGGAAATGCCAAAGGGGCAGCTCAGGGGAGGCGACGGACCGCTCGCCCTGACCGCTCACCGCACACGCTAGGCTCAGCTCAGGCGACCACCACTCTTCTTTGCGTGGTCTATGAATACGGGTGCACAGGGCCAGTCCCTCCATCGGGGTCCTAAAAAGTATGCGCTTCCACTAGAAAATGTGCAATGTAATGCATTAAAAATCAAGATCGACAGACAACTAGAAACCAGACTTTCTTCAGTGGAGGAGCAGGGAGAAGGAGCAAAACGGGTGGGAAGAGCCCAGGGGTGACGGAGATGGGACACGGGGGACTCGTTGGTGTGCATCCCGCGGGAGCACACCCGAGAGGAGAAAGTGTACGCTGTGCCTAATGAGGGGTGGTGTGAAATACGCGTAAAATAAAATTTCAAGAAGAAATTGTGCAATCTGCAAACATCTCTATTGATATTTGGCCATCGTGAAGGGGAGTTTTTCAGGGCGAACACAAGCGAGAACTGAGACAGCAGGCAGCACGCGGCTCTCAGGGGCGGACCGGAGGAGCAGCTGAGCCCGGACACGCGCGTGCAGCCTGGGGCACCCTCGGCCTGCCCGGGGGTCTGAACAGGGGCCCGGGAGGCAGGGGGCACAGACGTGAGGCTGCAGGTGCGTGGAGCTGCAGCAGGAGGAGGCGTCTCGGACCAGGGCCGGTCACCTCACAGTGGCTTCTGAGTGGCACCGCCGAGGCCAGAGTGCAGAGGGGCGTGGGTCGGCAGGCCCCCAGGACCTGGCGTCCTGGACCACAGCTTCGGCCCCCTCCCGAAAGCCCTCCGCACAGGCTGCGCCCCCGTCCCGCTGTGAGAGCGCAGCCCCCTCCGGACCTGTGAGGCGAAGCTGCGTGACGGCCCACAGCCAAAGCCGGGGGTCACTCCTCAAAGCAGACGGAGTCAGAGGCCGCAGACACCCCGCCTCTGAAGCCCTCGGCCAGCAGGGTCATGGGCATTACTTTTGCTATTTCATCACTGACATTCAATTTCCTTTGCTAATTAAAATTTAAAGTGTCCTATTTTATAAACAAAGAATGTGTGACTTTGTGGCTTTGTAAGCAGCTGATTTTTGCATAAGCGGAGCCAAGTGGCAGGTAACTGAAATCAGGCTTCACACATGGCTGACCTCCCAGCCTGCAAGGGTGAGCTTACCAATGTGCATGAGGCTGGCTGAGCCTAGGGAGGAGTGGGTGCTTTCTGGGCTTGGAATTTATTGCAGCAAAAGGTACAGTTTATCTGAAAGAAAATAGTATTTTAAGATACATCATTGTGAATCAAAAGAATATCGGCGGCAATGATGCATTTTTATACCAGCTATGAGAAAAGCAGGATTATTGTTGAGTGGAAAGTCTTTGAAATGAATAGTTAAATAGTTATCCATTAAAGAGAACTGTACATGAAATGTAATAAAGATGAAAATTTACTGAAGTAATCTTCTTTTAATTATGGAAACATTTCTGACAATATTGAAAAGCATTATAAAGCGAGAAGCAATCCACTTCAGCTTTAAGTAATTGTTGGAAAAAGCAATGGATCAATACAGAAGAGGTGTTAGCTCCAAACAACGTTCGATCAAACAATGATCACCTTACTGGGAAATCAAAGAATTTAAGCAAATATAGGTCCCATTTTAAGCGGGTTCTCTTAAGCAAAAAGGAATGTGCTTTCTCACAATAGAATGGAGAGGAGACCAGGAATACTTAGTTAATATTTGTATGTATCATAAATATACACACTACATATAAGCACAAGCTCTAATCCTTGAAGAGGCATTACTTATCAGTTCTTAATTAATCAATATATTTTTAAATTGGTTTTAAGAATGTCCACTGACATCATAATTCAGGGCATTTATGCAAAGAATAAGAAAACACTAAGTCAAGATCAGATACTTTTAGCTATGTACTAAAAACCTCTGCACAGTGAAAGAAACTATCCTTGAAATGAAAAGCTACCCATGAACTGGGAGACAATATCTGCACATCACATATCTCACAAGGAGTTGATGTTCAAGATCTACACAAAATTCATACAACTCAACAAAAAAATCCAAAATATCGGCAGAAGACCTAATTAGATGTTTTTCCAAAGAAGACACACAGATGACAACAGTGAAGAAGTGCTCATCCTCACTATTGTCTGGGAAATGCAAACTAAAACCAGAGAGGCAACTCCTCGCTCCTGTGCAAATGGCCCACATCACAAAGACCAGAGAGCACAGAAAGCAGAACACCAATCTGAGGGGAGGAAATGCGCCTGCGCTCACTGTAGCACCATCTACAATCCCGAGTGATGGACACGCCCTCGTGACCAGGACAGAGGAAGCATTAGAAGACTTGACTCATCTTCAGGTGTGCAAAGGAATACTCAAGCCAGATGGGGCACTAGGGAAAATAAAACTGTAAAGCAATGATCCTGATGAATCTAGTTACAACAGTTTTCAAAATATTGGCAAACCAATTGAAGAACTCTTTAAAAGAATTACATACCATGACCCAAGGGATTTATCCCGGATATATAAGGATGGCTCACTATAAACAATTCAATATATCACATTCACTGAAAGATAAAATCACATTGTCATCTCAATAAATGCAGAAAAAATGTGACAAAACACAACATCTCTTCATGATGGAAACTCCCAGGAGCTGTGCAGAAAAGGAGCCCACCTGGACATAATCAAAGTTGCATAAGAAACTCATAGAAATTGATATTAGTCAATGGGTGGATTATTATCAGCGTTTCCTCTGTGGTCACAAACAAGACACTGTCACCACTTCAACGCAGTAGTGGGGATTAAGTTAGAGCAATTAGTGTGGACAAAGAAACAAAATGTACACCAACTGTCATTTTTGCAGATGTGATTTTGTGTACAGAAAATCCCAGAGACGCAACCCAAAAGCTCTTGGCATTAATCCACAAATTATGAAGTTGTAGGATATAAATTCAATATACAGAAATCTACCGCATTCCTGCACAATGAAACAGCTGAAGAAAGAAAACCACCCCATTCATAACAACATCAAAAACAATAATTATACAGGAAAAATTTAACCAAGGAAGTCAACCATCTGAACAGCAAAACTACAAGACTTTGTGGAAGGAATTCAAAGACAACACAGGGAAATGAAAGACATCTCGTATTCATGGAAAAGAAAAATGAAGACAGTTAAAATGCCCGCATATTCAAAACAATCTGCAGATGCTTTCCCTAAGAAAGCAATCCCCCGGAACAGCCCAACAGTATTCTTCATGGAAATAAGATCCTGAACTTGTACAAAGGACCCAATCAGTCCAGGCAATCCTGAGACAGAAACACCAAGCCAGGGTCACGGCAGTTCTTGGTTTCAAACTATACTCTAAAGCTGCAGCAGTTAAGCTATATATGGCCTCTCCATAAACATGTTTGTGAAAATGCCACTTTTGTCACTAATTTGTTTTGGAGAAATAGAGCTTTTATTGGTAAGATGCTTTAAGATTAAATATCATAGAAGTATGAAACTATTTAACTGAATTTACACATTTTAGAATTTATAATTTATTACATGATAAACATCAATAGTTATAATCTAAATTTTCAAAAGCTCTTTGGAGCCCTCAAGATTTAAAAAAAATTGTGCAAGGGTCCTGAGACCCAGCAGCCTGAGAACTCAGCCTACACAAGCTGCTTAAGAGCCTACGACTAGAAGAACAACTGTGTATCAGTTGCTTCTAAAGGGTTTTTAACACAGTATGGAAATAGACACCCACGTGCAACAGTTACGTGCTGCGTGTGGATTCTTATATTCCCACTGAAGTTTGTATTTTTGAGAAAAACAATAGTGGTGTATATACAACCTCCAGAGACAATTTCTTTCATTTTTGGGGACCACTGCAATGGCAGAGGTCTTGGTTATTATGAACCCAATATTCTGAAATTCTGCCATCTACCATATCTACCTTCTATTAATATTGGTTATATGGAATTTTCCAGAATGGTTTGGTATATTCTATCAATACGCTGACTTTCAATTGAGCTTGATACCCAGTGTGTTAGCTAATATTCTAAACCCCACTTGCCAGGATCCTAAATCAAGTTTTATTTTATTCTACCCTTTTGGAAATGAAATGTAATACTTTATATTACTCAGGTTCCAGTTAATCCTCCTAGACTGACCTATTACACTGAAATTCCTTTAGATGCTAATCACTTCTCTGATGACCACTGCCTGTTATTTGCAAATTATGTAATATGTATTCCATATCACATTTCATATTACTAGTTAAGATGTTATGAAAAAATTCCTCTGTAAATTTTTCTGCATCCCCTGCCACATTTTTTCCTGACCATAAGGTTACATGAAATACCTCCACACATGCCTTGCTACCTCCATATTAAAAAGAGACATTTAGATTAGTTATAATGACATTTACTAAACGATCCCATTACGACGCCTGGTGATTAATGGCTTCATTTGCAAAGCACACAAGTTTTACATATCTAATTCTAGAAACTTACTCAGGGTCTATCTAATCACATCTGCTTCTCCTTTACAGAATGTAACTTATTCTTGTTTTTAAAAAGCTACATCTTTCCTTCTTTCTCATCTCCATGCGTCTTGCATCTGTAAACCACCTGCTTTGTGATTTTATCTGAAGTTCTCTCAGCGTCCTGGTATGCAGTAGCCTTCGGAATTTTGTCCAAGGATTCCCCTTCACGTCCTTTCTGTCTGGGAGGCTCCTTCCGTCCTCTCCAGTAGAGGAGCCTGTTCTCAAACTTGGGAACCTCCCTGCAGCCAAGAACGCACCTTGCTGGCCTCAAACCTGCCTGAGACGCCAGAGCGCCTCCTACTGGAGGACAAAGGCTCTGCAAGTTACTCGCACTCCGCAGTCTGCCGTGCGACATCATTACGTAATGGCACCCACCCGCTGGCAGGGTCATTTCGTTCCTTCCCAGATTCTAATTTTTATATTGCCCCATTCTCTGTGCTTTTCAAGAATTTATTCGTGGCTCTTGAATCTATACTTACTTAAATAGATTCATAAAATCAGATTTTCATAGGCTCGTAGTATTACACTGGCTATTGTTTTTTGTAATCAATGCGCTTCTTTTTTTCTTCAAGATAGTTCGTAATTTGGATTTTTTTTTTTTTTTGAAGAAAAGACAGTCTTGAATATTTCTTGTTATGACCGCACGAATATAGGTGGGGCAGAAATAGTCTCCTATAATAGCGCTATGGATGAAGTATAGATGTATGTATGAAGAAAGTGAGAAACAGGGTGTTGTATTAATGGCTTCTGTGACTCTTGTTATCATTTATTCTCATTGATGACGTAAGTTTCCTAACATAAATAATAAGCTAAAGGACATATTCTTAAGAGTCAAGGATGAAAGCTATTTTTCATTGCTTATTATACTTGCTTTTTCTAGGGACTAAAATGATGTAAATGAAGACCCTGCTGCTTCCAGTAACACCTTCTGTACCGTGTGAGTGACGTGCCCGCGCGCACGCTGACTCAGTCCTGAACAGGGCAATGGCGTCCTCCGTGCCCACGCGACCCTCCGGGGTTCAGAACCTGCCTGTGCGCTCCGTCATCGCTTTATTCACAATGCATTAGCGTAAGGTTCTGAATATCATAGCTCCACATTTGCAATAGAACAACCAAAGCTTCACCCTCTGCATCCTGTGCCAAAAAGCAGCATCAAAACATTCAGCTTTTTGTTTAAAGCAGCACTGTTGTCCTGTCGTCAATCCTCTTCCAACAGCAGGGACGGGCACATGATGGAGGACGAGCCGTTTATATTTCCTTATGTGTTTACTACAGTAAAGACAACACACGTGTAAACAGTGACAGTTCATTTTCACATTTGACTTTCTGTCCTAATCTCGGCTTGCTTTTGGGGTCCAGGTTTTTCTGGTTCACTCAGCTGCAATAACAACTTCCTTCTCCACGCGGCAAGGGAGTGCAGTGCTCCTGCAATCACAAGGCTCATAGGAATCGGGTGGATTGATTTTTTTGCTTAACTTCTTTTTTTTTTAACATAAATATGAAGAGTTTATACAGTGGTAAGTTCTTTTTTTTTTTTTTTTATTAGTTATATTTGACATCATTTGTAGTCCCCAGGGGGTACCCACCACCATTTCACCCGTGCACCATCACCTCAGTCCCT
>JAGFMF010011444.1:476632-531120 GCA_019455555.1 Galemys pyrenaicus | reverse complement strand
TTTCACTGAGTATAATTCCTTCTAGTTCCATCCATGTTTCTATAAATGCCCCTAATTTCTCATTTCTGATTGCTGAATAATATTCCATCGTGTATATTTCTAATCAAAACCTCTGCCACATGTAGGTGCTGCCTCGGAGTTTCTAAAGTTGAAAGCTGTGGAAAGTGAACATTTTTCTTTCTCAAGGCTATGACTTTGTTGTCCTCACCCAGCTCTGGAGGGAGGCTGCAGAGAGAGGGGTGAGCCCTCAAACTTCAGCTTCGAGCTGCCATCATGGAGCTAGCTCCACTTGGCTGCTCTGTAACAAAAGCCCTTGCCTAGAGGCAAATATCCCGGGAAGCCATGTCTCCCCCAGCTTGCCGGAAGCCCTGCTCCAGGCTAAGCTTAGGGCTTCGGTGACTTTTCAAACTGCATTTTCAACAATTTTATTTGAATACTAAGTTCTATGTAATGCTAAAGGCTGATCGCCAACACATTCCTGTTCACCTCCAAGAGTTCCTCAGATGATAAAAGCCTTGCAGAGCAACCTATCGTGAAGTCCTATTAGGCTCTTCAGACCTCATAGCACTGCTGTCTACTCATCAAAAGATTCAGAAGAACTTGCAAACCCATGATCGTGTTTACAGAGCTGTCAAGAGATGGAGTCAGGACTCGTGTGTGGGGGCCAGAAGGCCACTCTGAGGCACAAAGATCTCCGCTGCCCCGAGTGGGGCGAGCAGTGGCAGCGGACTCAAGATGGACTAAGCTGCAAATTAGAAAACATATTTGTACATGGAGAGACAGATGGAAAATACAACCAGAAAATCTTTAAGACTGGCTAATATTTACACCAGTGAAAGCCGATGTGAGAACACCCCCAACACAAAAGTGAAATGATGTTTATACTCCAGGTAAACTGTATCAGGACTGTCTCAAAATGCCCTTTTCACATCTTCATTATCTCCCATGCAAACCAAGATGGCCTCCAGAACCACGCTGGGTGCTTTTCAGGCGTCTGGAAGGCAAGATGAAGAGACAAGCAGGCCAGCTGAATCGGGAGTCATGGAAATTGGGGACTTCCTCTGGACGATTTTATACGCTATTTTCAAAGTATCAGCAGCCATTAAAAATTTCCCTCAGAATCATTTTTTTTTTTCCAGGATAGAGCTCCATTAAATTGTGTTGACATCTCAGCTTAGTTGTGTCTCCATTCGGTTTCCTCCTTTTTCATGTTCTCAGCACTATATGGGCAGAACTTCATAATCCCAAACAGCCAAGACAACATGCTCGTGGTGTGCACATCAGATTATTTTATATATATGCACATGAAGCACGACTTACTGTCCAAACTCGATATATTGAAAATGCATGCACGCATATTTGTATTACTATGCTAGTAGAAAATTAGCACATGCATATGATAAAGGGGGCATCAGAACATACTTTTTTTCTATACAGGATTTTACAGGGCTCTTTCTGACACACACACTGTTTGTATTTTGTGTATTCCTCACACAAGTAGATGTATGTATGTGTGCATCTGTAGCTCTCTCTAGACACTAGTTACACACAGATAAGCTTCTCATGCAGTGCTCTACTTTCAGAAAATACTGCAATATATGTTTGGCTCATTACATGTTGCCAAATTAGATCTATTATTAAACAGCAGCAGGTTATTTTATTATGCAAATTATGATGCATTAAGAGCACCATGCTAATGGGCATTCCTTTCCAGTGGTTGACAGCACAGACTGCACAGCAGTGGGAATCTCTGCCCACGCGTCTTTGGGCAGTCATGCTCCTGGGATGTGCTCTCCCCTGCGGAGGGCGGAGGGCTAGCCTTGGCTTGCGTCGTGCTACAGGAGCTCACGGCGAAGGTCACGCCCTAACAAGGTGCAGACCGTGGGGTAAACAAAACAGTGCTTCAAGCTACTGCTTTTTTAAAAAATATTTATTTATTTATGCATACAAGCACTGGGATACAGGCCAGAGGTGTGTGGGGCGGGGTGAGAGGATTCACCACAGAGAGCAGGGAGCAGAACTGGCAGATCAACAGAAGTACACTGCTGAGGGGAGCAGCGGGCACAGCAGGAGAGGTCCGCCACACCATGTGGGTCCCCTCCCCAGCCGGCAGCAGGGATCGAACTCGTGCTGCAGTGGTTGCAGTTTGCTTCATAGCGCGTTGCTTAACCCACTGCGCCACCAGGGAGGCCCTCAAGCTACTGCTTTTTAGGGTAAGTAGTTCCATGGGAATAGATAACCAAGAGGGCTAGCACAACATTAAAGACTTTCACCAAGGACACCGTAAGAAGATGAAAAGGAAGATAGGATTGGAAGACATTTATGATATATAGAACAATAAAAGTGTTTGCAATCAGATTATCTGGAGAACTCCTACAAATCAAGACAGAAAATACAAATAAGTGCACAAAAGAAACTCTTCATAAAAGAACACATTAAGGGCCTCCCTGGTGGCGCAGTGGGTTGAGCAACACACTATGAAGCAGACCAAAGCCACTGCAGCACGAGTTCGATCCCTGCTGCCCGCCAGGCGGGGGACCCACATGATGCGGCAGACCTCTCCTGCTGTGCCCGCTGCTCCCCTCAGCAGTGTGCTTCCTTTGATCTGCCTGTTCTGCTCCCCGCTCTCTGTGGTGAATCCTCTCACCTCCCATGACTCTGGCCTGTACCCCAGTGCTTGTATGCATAAAGAAATAAATCTTTAAAAAAAAAAAAAGAACACATTAAAATAACTGAGTCTACCAGTGGGGTAGTTTGTGGGGAGGTAGAGAGGGGTCCAGTGGGCTACGGAGGATTATGGGTGCTCAGTGGTGGGCTGGGGGTGGGTGATTATATTTGAAGATGAGTGAAGCTTTATGTCAATCCTATACAGTGTTGTAAACTAACATTGCCTCAATAAAGATAACTTGATAAAGAACGTGTCAAAATAGATCGTAACTACATCAAAGGTGCTTAACACCGTTAGTTAGCAGAGGGCCGCAGAATCAAGTGCAAGGCAATACCAATGCAAAACCATCAGTGACTAATACTTCTAAGCTTTCTGTAGCAGGTGAAGTTTGCTTACATAGTCAACAAGAGTGTTAACAGATACAACTGTGTACTTTGTTTTATGAACATAATTGTAGGGACTGAGAAATGTGAATTAAGATAGTATAACTTTCCTGTTCGCTGCCTATATTTTACCTTATTGAATGACAAGAAATAGCTACAATGTTTTAAAGATCATCACTTCTTCATCAGAAAACAGACTCAGTGTCCTAAACATAGAAGCTACTATTGATCTAGCAAACTAAAAGTAAGTTGTCACAGGATCACCTATATCGTCTCTCCAGCTACAAAGGAGGCATTTGGATTCTAGGAATTCTAAGTCTTATAAATTTCCCTATATCAGCCACACTTTTATGGGCCATTTCTCAGTTACTGCTACTATTCCTTTAACATTACGTATTTATAATATACACTCGTAGTCTACAAAAATAGTATCAAGTTTATTTTTGCACAGTTTGCAATATTGTCCCTCAGATGTGATAATTTTGCTTTGATCATGAAATTAATTCAGGATATATTTAATCCAATTTTCCAGCTTATTTTTAAAGCCTCAAAATGATTTCCCATATGAAATAAAATCCACTACAGCAGTATGAATATTTAAAATGTTGATATGTAGATTTTGACATGAAAAGAAGTCCTATCTTTTGCTTCTTTGAGGGTATTTGGTATTTTAATATAGATAATAAATATGAAATTAGAGAACATAGCTGCCCTAAAACTCAGGGAAATACAAACTCAAGTGACAGAGACAATTTCATGCATCCTGTATTTCCAAATGATATACAGTGTTGTAAAACCAGTGTTACCATAATAAAAAAATTTTTAAAAATTCATAACCAGGGCCTCCCTGGTGGTGCAGGGGTTAAGTCCCAGTACTATGAAGCATCCACAGTCACCGCAGCACAAGTTGGATCCTGGCCAGGGAGCTGACCCACATGGCGCAGCAGACCTCTCCTGCCTCCCCGCTGCTCCCCTCAGCAGTGTGTTTCAGTCCATCTGCCTGTTCTGCCCCCTGCTCTGTCTCTGGTGAAGCCTCTTACCTCTCCTCCTCCCAACTCTGGCCGGTACCCCAGTTCTTGCACACATACATCTTTTTAAAAAATCCATAGCCATCAGTTTGGTAACAATGTAACAGTCTTATTACAGCAAATGTGGGAGAGAAATGCACAGGCTTGTGCAGGTACTTGTGGGAGTATTAAAAGTAACAACTTCAACTGGCTTGATACTCAGACTCAAGTGGGAGTGCATCTCACCCTCATACCACCCCTCAATTTCATGGCATTTACCGAGTTAGGTGCCCAGTAAAGCTTTTTTATGGATTGTCTTATATTTACAAAAACCCTAAGGGGTAATCACCATTACACAAAAAATTAAATATAAACTATAAAGCATTTCAACTAATCTTTAACTGTTTTAGTTCAGTATTTATACAAATATATCCAATGAAACATCAGCTATCATATTTAATTTTTCCAGCTATGATTCTCATTGATGACTAGATTCTATTAAATCCAAATAATGCATACAAACTTGTAAATCACAAAGAAGGTGAGTTTTCTAACATAAATGTAACTAATATAAACATAATTTTCTAATATTTCTGTGAAATTGCTGAGAATACTGACATTCCTGAGGAAATGAGGCGTTTCCTTGCAGAGGCCAACTGCATACATAGAAAACATATCACATACACACACACGCTCACATCTGTGGAAAAACTTAACGGAAAATGTTCACGGAGAAAAAGTAAAGTGCTGCATATGCAGTCTGTATTCCTATGGAGATTCAGATTTCATATAAACACACGTAATATATGAATGGCATTTACTGTAGACATGATCGTAAACACATATGGCAAAAACCTCGATTTCATTTCTCTCTACTAATTTGTAAGGAGTCAGTATCAGTAACACACGAAGGAAAATCAGGGAACCACGGAATTTCCTTGCAAATCAAACTGCACATCAGCATTACTTAGAGAAACGCGAGCTTTATTCACTGAGGGCATTATGCCATCACACACTTCTGTCCTGCATGTCCTCAGCCCTTAAACATGCTACCTCTGCTGTGTTCTTCCTTTTTCCAGTCTCCCAAATCTCTTAGCTAAGTAACAAAAAGGAATTTATTTGAAGGTTCCAGGTTTCCTATGACGTCAAAGAGGTAACTGATTTATGGGCTCTAGAGAAGTTGATCAATCAGGGCCCATCCAGAAGGCAGGGGCTCACGTCCTCAGAATCACCACCACGATAAACCAGTCAAGCAGGGATAGCGAGTCCAGCTGGCTGACTCTGAGTCTTGTTCACCCCTTGAGGGCGACAGGTAGAATACCTTGAATAAGGGCAATTTGCAAAGACAAATTTTACTACTGTGAATGAAGAGGGTCATGGGTCCTCCGTGGACTAAGGCATACCCTCTAAAGAGTACATGCAGAAGGAATATGTAAGTGCAGCAACACTAGATTAATAACTTATTCGCTGCTAATGTACTAATCTGCTGTAGGGGAGAACGTGGCATGGGTCTTGTTTATTTTGTATTTGATAAATATGCAGGAGTATAAATTGAGAAGTTAGACTCAAAGTGAGGTAGTGCAGTGGGACATTTAGAAGTCAATAAAAAACAAGTTAGCAGCTTGCATTTTTTCAAGGCCCAAATTCATGTTTCTGGGGGAGGTAGGATTCAAGAGAATTGTGTTCTTCCTTGTTTAACTTTCGTCTATTATATTTCTTCGGTGTTAGCACACTTCCAGCAGCTTTCCATCATCACGTCAGGGTGGTACTTCATAATATTTTTCACATTTTCTGCCTCATACATCAAACTATAGAATTTTATCCATAAGGCAGAGCTGTCATTCTGTAAAATTTTTAGCAATGTTCTCATTTTTATCTGACATCTAGAAATACCTAAAGTAATAAAAATCATTTTTACCTCATATTTGCTTTGGTTTTCATTCTGTCCCTGTCATTCTATATACAGTATAGCAAGGGAAGATTTATATAACATCATTTTGGGTGTTCTAGAAGCAGGAAAAGACTCCTCACCTTACCCGGTTTTTCTATTCACAACAGAATTTTATACAAAAGCATAAAACCTATACTAAAAACAATATTCTTCCCTTAAAACTTTACTTCTTTTGCCACTAACACTTCCTTTATTAGAAGTTCTGCTGTACACATACACTCACAAATACATAAAATATACGTGCACATGTATGCACACACACACAAACGTGACTTGTGCATAGAACATCAACAGTTCTGAGACTTATTTCCTCTACAACGCCCGAGTGTCACTACTGCAGACAATTTAAAGGAAGCGACACAAACTTGCATTGATGATGCTTATTATGACCTCATGATCCTTCCAACTGTCAAGATTCATTTACAAAACTTCTACCAAACATTAGGGTTTCAGTTTCCTGCTGAGGATGTGCTGTAAGCGCAAAGCTTGATCGCTGTTTTTAAGCAACCGACTTCCCCAAGTGCTTCAAGTAAAACCACAGATCCCAAGATGAGGGCAGAAAGAGCACAAGGGGCTGAGGTGACAGTGCACGGATGAGAGGGTGGTGGGGACTCCATGGGGAACACAACTGATGTCAAATATATATAAAGAAAAAAGAAAATAAAAAAATAGACACCGCAGTGCATGGAGTGTGTGTATGTCTCTAAGACACAGAGGTAGGTAAAGAATAAGAGAGAAACTGAGAAAACAACAACAAAAAAACCCATAGATCCAACGCTCATGTTTAACTTCAAAACATAAAACCTTGAAATTATTTGGGAAGCAAGAGATTCGACCTGAAAATATTAAAATGATGTACATTCTCTTCAAAAACGCATTAGCTCTTGTCGTTTTTATGCGTAACTATGGCATCATCATTCACCTGGCGTGCCCACACACCGTGCAGGAGCGTCCAGCAGCGGGGCGGGGACTCCTCTGATCTCCGACTCACCGCTGAGGCGGCTCAGCGAGGCCACACCCGGCCGCCACCACGGACCCCAGAGGGTGAGGGGTGCCGCCCAGCCCTGGCTCCTCACCCCTCCGCCGGCCCGCCCCACAGCGGTCCTGCTTCTCAGAAAGCAGCTTCATGGTAGAGAAGCAAAATACTGTACAAAACACTGTGCCAAAACTAAGGGAAATATTTAAAATAGTCCAATTTATTTTCACCGTCTATTCCTTTTATAGATATGAGTCCACAACAGGATTAAAAGGGAAGGTAAAATAGTTCATCGATCATCTTCGGACATGCGCTACCAGAACTAGCCCGCAAACGCCCGCGTAAGAAGGTGGGCAAGAGGCGTCTTTCCAAACTGCGTTCTGTAGGGAAACAGGTATGTCCCCGGAAGGAGGCAGAGCGACCCACATTGTCTGGGGAGTGATGGATGTCCTTGGTACATGCTAACACGTTATAAAAGAGAACTCAGAGCCTGTTTACAGTTATTGCAATTTTCTGAGCATACTTTGAAATAATTAATGAGCAAGCACATCATTCGGGAAATGATACTGAAGAATGAGGACTCTAATTACTCTGCTACATTGATAGAGGTTTGGTTTGAATGCTCTAACTAGGGGATATTAACTCTTCTGGAAGCCATTGTGGACATAAAACCAGATGGAATGACGAGATTTCATCAAGCATTGCTGGAGAGTGTGAGTTATTACTTCTGAATGCTAAGGCTGTAATTGGGCTAGTTAGGAATAACAGAAGTGCATGCACACATTATCAATCAGGAAGTGGCTTCGCCTTGTAGTTTTCCATTGAGGGCATGTGAAACTGCAGGAGACAATAGCAACATGCTTGCAATTAATTCCAAAATGCTTCTTTTACTAACGGTCCAGTTTCTTTTACTAATACACGTGGTCATGGCGTTATTTTTGTTTCAATAATAACCATACACAGCTGCCTAGACTCTAGCATTAGATAAAGGGCAGCTTTTCTTGAGTTTTCCTTTAGCCTGCCATTATAAAGACATAGAGCAAAAAGTACTTTCACTTTTCAATACTGGATACTCTTCATTTCTAAATCATTTTTTAATCCCAGCTTGGTTTTGTCATAACACCTACATTATGTTTTGTCATAACACCTACATTATCCTCAAAATTAACTTTTTAAAACACTTATTGAGGTAACATTGATTTACAGCACTATGATTTAGGGATATAGGATCACACCTCAAAACAAATTTTGAAATACAGATAATACATAGAAAATGATTTTTCTTGAAATAATTGAATAAAGTGTTTTCTAGTCGGAGCCTGTAATTCAGATAACTAGCCACCAGGTGGAAGCAGTGTTTTCACGATCCAATGCCACATTCCCTCTAGCAGGCAATTCATGAAACATTCATTTTTCATGAAATATGATTATATGACTTTATTATATAAGAAGTAGAGTAGTAGCAAATTTATATTATGTTGAAGTTGAGACTTTTTGCTATATGTTCTTAAGGGTAAATATATATATTTTTAAATGAACTGGCAAATGGAGTTTTGGGTTTTCATAATATATATAATTTTATTCACAATCATAGTAACTAGAGGACATAGGAAGTATTTTGCTTTTGTTATTTTACCAAGGAAGAAACTGAGCTTGGATAAGTCCTAAGGTGGTGGATTTATAATATGATCCAACCAGAAACAGTTCCTTTTTTCATGCTTTGTGGATTCCCTTATCCACCGAGCTCACACCGGAGTGAGAGTCGAACCCGCACCTGGCCGTGCTGCCGGTCGCCGCCCGCCTCTCACGGCCTCCACGCAGCTCGGCTGCAGGACTCGCGGGAGCCAAGGAAACGGCTTGAGCGCAGAGGGTTCTGCCGGCCCACAGCATCACGCTCTCCGCGCCATCGGGGCCACGGGACCAAGCAGCTGACAGTTGACATCCAGGCGCCAGCAAGGGCCAGTCTCTGCCCCCCACCCCCACCCCCACCCCGTGACTCTCACGCCCCTCTGTGAGCTTCTGGCCTGTTCTCGGTAACATGCAAGCATGCTCTGATTGATTATAATCTTTTCCGTTTTAGTGGCCTACGGTTCCTGTTGTGAGGCTGTCACACTTGGGAGCTGGAGCTGGGGTGGGGGATTCGACAACCGTTCAAGTTCCGTGGTAATTACGATCAATACGTGCTAACACGGTTCTAACAACAATGCTTTTGCTACTTCATGTTTCTCAGCCTGCACAGTCTCTGACCGTATGGGAAAGGGTTCCAGTCTCTGGAGCTCTAGCTAGCACTCAGAAGATGCAGGGCCTTTCAAAGGGGGAGATCGGGCTGGAGCAGGTCACCTGGCGGCCCCAGGGCAGAGCGCTCAGACACCCCACTGGGGGGCGAAGCTGCAGGACCTACAAGCATCTCCTAGTAGCCAACTCATAGTATGTCGATCACATATGTGTGCACACACATGCACACGTACACACGTATGTAACAAAAATCTGTAAGTCATATACATTTAACTTACATAGTATATTATATATAAACTATATATATTTAACTTCAACTTTGGCCTGTTGGCTTACAACACTGTACGTGATTCAGGGTACAGGACCAGACCCCTTCAGATGCATGCTGCCTCTCCACCCTCACCACCAAGGCACCCACAGCCCTCCACCACAGGCCACCATACCCCCCTCCACACTTAAAGCCATCAGACCTACCCACCAAATAAAACAAAGAAAGAAAGGCATAGACCAAGTATCTCTGTTTAAAAAATTTCTATAAAATGACACCTTGGAAATGTTAGGAGTTATAGTTGGTATTACCGAGTATATCAAAGATGTTATAGCTGCTGAGAAACAAAGCTGGGCCCTGAAATGGGAATCACAATTGGAATAAAGTAAAAAAAAACACAAAAAAAACAGAAGAACTGATCCCAGCCACACACCACCACCCTCGAAGAGACAAAGAAATGCCTGGAAATACAGAATACACGGGTGACAAAGATTATATTGGAAACTTTTGGAAATGTAAATCAGCGGCTTGAAGTTTACACTTGAAAGACATGAAAGCTGCCCCAAGAAAACAGTGCGGATGAAAGGCAGCCAGCTCGCAAGCTGGAGCGCAGGAGACTGGGACTTAGAGAACAGCACAACACAACTTGGACCCTGGAAGCCACAAATACACTTGTAAATTGATACAAATCACTACATTTCTATATTAGAGAAACAGTGGTGTATTTGATAAAGGAAACTACTATTAGAATTTAAGAGTTTTCTGCCAAAATAACCATGAAATTTAAGATACTAAAATATAATCTGTTTAGTAACAGAAAGGAAATGACAAAGAAACTTCCAGAAATTTCAGGAATTGAGCCAAATCTTTTGACTATGAGCATATATACATTTATTCTTTTGGTAAGCACTTACGTAGAGAAACATCAAATGTTATATTATTAAAAAATAGGATTGAGCTTTGGGGTAATCTTTTGTGGCTATATTCAACCCATAATAGCAGTTTAATAATCACAAGTCTTCATGTGATATGTTAAAACTTAAAATGATAAAATTTTTTAAAGTACAAGAAAATGATAAGAGAAAAACACATACTAAGCTATTAACGGATGAAATCTTGCCATTTTCAACACTATGGATGGTGAAGTAAGTCAGAAATACAAAGATAAATACCATATAATTTCATGCTTATGAGGAAAATAAACAAGCAAAGCAAATGAACAAAGCAAAAATTAACCCATAGTCAAGAAATTGTGGTTACCAGAGGGAAGGGGATGAGGGGAAGGAAGCGGTAGAGGAGGTCACTTTGATGCTGGTGGGTGGGAACTAGACATGTGGTGGGGTGGAGGTGGTGCAGTATAATATTTGCGGTATGAAGCTGTAGTCCTCAAATTTATAGATTATAAACCAACGATACTTCAATAAAAATGTTTAATAAACTAAAAATGGCCAGTGTTCATATATTTTAAATATAAATGAGTTACAAGAGTTAACAGTGTTTTAGTCTTTGCCACATTAGACTAAAATGAATAAGAAATCCAATATTGTAACTATTAAACACATGCATGGTTTAATCCAGAATGGAATCCTTTACTTATACAGGATGCTAGGACTATTAAAAATACTTCTCTAAAATTTCTCATTAAATCCATGAGATGTTTATGTTGAAGATATCACAATTAATTCAACATCTATTTTATTTTTATTTTTTTAAAGATTTATTTATTTATGCATACAAGCACTGGTGTACGGCCCAGATAGTCGGAGTGGGTAAGAGGATTCAACAGAGACAGAGTGGGGAGCAGAACAGGTGAATATACTGAAACACACTGCTGAGGGAAGCAGCAGGCAAGGCAGAAGAGGTCTGCTGCACCATGTGGGTCCCCTCCCTGGCCAGGGATCGAACTCGTGCTGCAGTGGGCTTCACAGTGTGGTGCTCAAACTACTGCACCACCAGGGAGGTCCCAACATCTATTTTAAAGAGAATTTTTTTTCTGCACAACTTATAGGTTTTAATTACCTTATAATAGAAAGCACAAGAAGATTTTTTTTAAGAAAACAGTATTTCTAAAGTCTGTTTGATGAATTAAGAGGAAAGCAACCAAGACACTACTGAAGACATGTCAGAGGGCACTTATATTGCCAGTTCTAGAATTATATGAAACCATAGTAATTAAAGACATGAACTGGCTTAGCAAAGTGTGGATCAATGTAACTCAGCAGAAAGCTTTGGAAGGCTGGTGGTGGTGATGAGGGCTTATAGAGGAGGCAAAGTGGAGTTGGGGGTTAACTACTTGAGATCTTTGGTGGGGAAGACAGGCTGTCTAGGAGTAAAAAGAAATTTATCTCCATATATGCTAAAATAAGTTGCAGTTGGATTATAAGTGAATGTGGGAGAGACCACAGAACATTGTGGAGCAAAAACATTATTTAAATATACATGGAAAAGTTAACATCTTTCAAATGTGATAGCAATGGGAAAATGAAAAATACTATTAATTTTGACCTGCACTTAAAATGTCTCTAGGTATTTATCATATTGAAACAATGTATTAATGCTAACATTTACCCACAGCTGACTGTGAGATGAGACCAGAGCAGATTCAGTGAACGAGTGGTGTGAGCTAAGAAGAACAGAGAACCGGAAGGACACCGTCCTACTTCAAAGGTGTGGAGCTAAGCTAAGAGTTTTAAAGCTTATTAAACCTAAACCTCATGGAGACTCAGTGATTTAGGGCTTACTGCTGCCCTTACTGCTTCTGAGGACGGGCAAAGAAACAAGAAAACAGGTGAGGAAATTTACATGCGGTCACTTAGCCCAGGACAGAGGCGGGAGAAGAAACCAAAGGATCTGACTATAGAATCTGTTTTTTTTTTTTTTAAGATTTATTTATTTATGCATATAAGAACTGCAGTACAAGCCAGACATACCGGGGTTGAGAGGATTCACCAGAGACAGAGTGAGGAACAGAACAGGCAGATGGACTGAATTACACTGTTTTGAGGGGAGCAGCAAGTGAGACAGGAGGGGTCTGCTGCACCATGTGGGTCAGCTCCCTGGCCGAGGATTGAACTCGTGCTAAAGTGACTGCAGCTGCTTCATAGTGCTGTGCTTAACCCCTTGCACTACCAGGGAGGCCCCCAACATAGAGCCCATTCTTTAACTAGAATGTATTGTATTACAAAGACAATGAAAAAAGAAAGAAAAATGTTTGCTTCTGATATGATGGGGACTCATTTACCATTATGTACACAACTCCAATACGTATTAGGAGCCCATGCAAAAAATGCAAAAGACAGATGCTAGCAAGTAAGAATTTGTAAATAATTAATGCAGTATTTGTAAGACTCATTCTCATAGAGGGTGTGAAATTTCTAGAAACTACTTTGACTACATGGATTAGGAACTTTCCAAAGCTTTCAATTTGGGCCTTTGGTGTAGGGATTTGAAAGCTAAAGAGCGCCCTAAGAAAACATAATGGGGAATGTTAAATGTTGCATTATTTGTTACACTGGTCATTGGGAAACAGCTAAATGCATTATAGTGTGAAACTACTTTTCAACCTTGGCTGACTCCTTCAGTTCCTCACAGGGTTTCTGAATAAAATCACAGACTGAGAAGTTTTAAATAAGCCCACGGGTGACCTGTTGCATCATGTTAAATAAATGATGGTGCCTAGTAGAACTATTTAGTTCACTAAATAATATTTCTGAGTAATATTTAATAATATCATATAACAGAATGTTGACTACATATTTTAAAAAGTAGTAACTAAATGATATTAATTTCACTCTTTGAAATATGAAGAACAGAGTAAATGCATTGTCAGATGTTGAAAAAATATACCACAAAAATTCACTCTAGTCTACACTTCCCAAGGGGAAAAAATCCAAAAGCTTACACAGACAGTGTAATCATTTATTTCTAAGACTCAGTTAATTTTACTGTTAATTTCATGGTCAAGAAACATACATTTTATTCATTATCTTGGTTATCAAACATTTAGCTACCAGTAGAACTATTCTGCAGAGTGCTGGTATTAAAAAATGAATGAATGTATAAATGAGAGGACTAATGAATGAAGAAATATAGACTGGTAATAGGACATCTTACATGTTAATCTATCCTTGAATTGTCTGGATTTATTCTCTCAGCATTTATTTTCCAACCTGAATTTCTCTACTTTTGTGGTTTAGAGTAGCACTTTTTGGAGTGGTATTTTCCTACTCTTTACATTAAAAACACTCATATCCTAAAACATGCTATTTCCCTTCTGATTTCTTAATTGCCTCATGCTCTTTTTCTAAGGTTCACAGACTTGAGTTTATGGTCAGAATTCTCTGTCAAGTATTAGAATTGCAAATAGGGCACACTTGCTTTGTATTAAAAGAACAAGAGCTGCCAGTGTCTGAAAAGTTAATTAGACAAAACAGACAATTAATTACATCTTATTAACGTGTAAAAGACCTGTGACAAATTGCACTAATTGCATGCTCTTACACATCTGAAGAGGTCAGGCTACTTTAAAAGTATGTTGTTAATGGAAGACAAATGTATCTTTATATGCTTGATAAGAATATTATAAACTGCATTATTTATGACTCCATTGGAATACTTCATAATTTTAAGCTTTAAATCAAACTGCTCATTAAACAGAAGAGCTAGAACCAAGTCCTTAAAATAGGTCATGGAAGCTGGCTGCAGTGTGAGATAAATTTGAAGGTCTTGCATTTCCTCTGGATGTCTTTATACCCTTATTTTTAAGTGTCTGAATGTTAAACTAGCAATGTTAAACTCCAGCAATGTTAAACTCATCTTAATGTGCCCTCAGTAAAGGGGCAAATCCTTCCATTAAGATTATTCACCCCAAAGAGATACAACATTCATTTTAAAAAGCCCTCACCTGCTCAAACTGGATGTATTCAGTTGAATACACTCATTAGCTCTTGAGTTTTATTTCCAAACAAGAGAGATGGAAAGAAAAGAAAAAGTCACAAAACTATGAGCTGTATTGTTTGCAGAAACTACAGGAATTTTAGGAGATGGGAATAGTAAGGACCAAGAAGTAAGAATGGTAAAGGGATATACTGGGAAAATGGACCCAGCAGTCACTGGAAGCTTAGCGAGTCAAAGAGAAGTAGAATAGGGGAAACAACTTTAGATGAGGAATGAGTCATAGCGGCTTCAGAGGCAAATGCTTAATTACATAACATCCCTTTAGCGGCTCTCATTGAGTACCTCTCAAGGGGAGGGAACACTAGCAACTGGGAAGGGAACTCTAGCAACTTGGAGGAAATTGTTTCTATTCCTTTTCACAAAACCAGAAGCCCACTCGGGGCTCTGCTATGATGCACATTGTTGTCCTTCAGTTGCCCAGAACCAGAGACCGCCAAAAGAACCTGTCATTGCACCCCCGTGTTTACTGGGGGGGGGGGTGCCCGACCACCACAGCAGGTGGGACGAGCCAGCGGCGGCCTCACACCGGAGTGGGCAGACCATGCAGACTGCCTTTCCCAAAGCGTCGGGCCAAAGCGGAAACCAGCACCTTCCCTTTGACAGCCCTTCCTGCAGCTTCCTGCTGCCTGGACGGTCAGGTAACTGGCGTATCCTGAGTCCTTGTGCAGGATGAAGAAACGCAACGGATGTCATCAAAATACCTCAGCATTCAAAAGTGCTCCAATAGAGGACCCAGGAATTTTTCCTTTCCCTATACCTTTTCCTACGGGCTGTCTAGGTTAGACCCATGTCAGAGGACATCGATTTATAATCTCTAGTACCTACCCTTGGCCTACAGTGTCTGCAGTAAGTCATCTTAAGCTAATACGTGCAGAAAGGTCTGTTATAATAGGCCCTCAAATAGTAATAACTGTTCAGCCTGAACCTGAGTCAAGGGAAAAGCAATTCCAGAGATGTTCGCCCTAAGATATTGGCAGAGGGCAATGAGATTTATTCAAAAATAAGTAGAGTGAGGACCTCTGAGATGACTCAGTAAGTTGCAAGGGGAGAACACCTATTTACATGTCTTTCCGATTCAATACTTTAGCTGAACAATTTTTGGATCGCTAAGAAATCTACCCTTGTGAGAGCATGGGTTATTGTCTTCCAAATGCATGAAGGTTGTTATAAATGATCTAATCATGATCACAGCTTCCTGAAAAATTCGTGGTCTATTTTCCATCCTGAGCACTTGGTACAAGTGAGTTTTCAACACGACCATCTGTTCAACACTGTCATGTTTCATATGCTTTCTTCCTAGTGAAAACTTGCCATTATTGTGAATTGATTCTCAGGATATTTTTCAGGTAAAAAGTTAAGTTTCAAAGAGATTAAAGCCTGGATCTCGGAGAGGAAGGTTCATGTGTAAAATATTGGCAGAAAAATGTTGGCATTAGCATTATGTTGTGGTTTATTTAAGGCACTGTTATCTCCTTTCTCTGGGGACAGGAGAGCAGAAATCAAAGTTAGACAAAAAGAAAGGTCAGAGAGAGACTTTTAAAATCTCACCAGCAAGAATATGAAGTCAAACATTCAAGCACCAAAAGGATAAAGTGGCTGAAACTACCAGGTATTATGTAGGTGGATAACTGGGCCATGGTCAAGGAACCATGTCTGTGTTATCACTGGTAAATATGTACGTGCACACTGTGAGAACCAACCCAGAAGCCTGTGGCATCTAGGCAGCAGATGGCACGGACACAGATGCTCTTTAAAGTTGAGTCGTAATTCAGTGTGTCTTATGAAAACAGCATAACATTATTCTAAACACTGATGAGAAACAGAAATGGCGCTCATAGTCCTATCTCCCTGATTCCATCCTGGTAAATGTTCAGTCATCCTTTAAGCAATCCTAGACACATCTCTTCCATTCCTAGTGAGGTCACATGCTGTAGTTTCCTGTTGATGCTCAAACCAACCAAGTGTCTTCAAATGACACCTATTTTTAATCTCACATGCCTAGGGGTCAAAGTTATAAGAGGGTCTGGTGGGCTATATGCCTTCTGGAGGCTGCCCAGCTGACAGCTTCTCTCCCTTCATCAAGCCTGCAGGGCAGTGTCTTCAAATCTCTGTTCCTTTTCTTAGGCCATCACCTCATTGTCTGTCTGAATTGAATCCTCTTTCAGAGTCTGTACACTTAGACTTACTTTGGTTTTCCCAGTCAGTGAACCTGTTGTCAGTACTATGTCTGTGGGGGTCTTCGGTGAAGCCTTTCTCCCATATAAATACCTTGCAGTTGAATCACATCTCAAGACACATGGTCAGGTCACGTATGTTCTTGGAGGGTCCCCAATGGTTGTAAGTATTGAAAACTGGAACAGACACGCCAGCCCCCTGTGGCACGTATTTCTCAGCTGCTTCCTCCTGTATGGCATGGTCGCCAACACACACAGTGTCTGCTAGACCTGTGCCAGCGGAGGAATCGCGGGGGGCCTCGGACAGAAAGTCATCAGGAACCCACATCCAATTCTCCAGGGCCATCTTGGGCTTAGAGAGTCTGAGTTTCTCAGTGGGAACTGGGATTCTTATTGTCAGTTGGCCAAAGGCGGTTTATTGTGCTTGATGAAAATTTTACTAAGATGATGGAAAGTCATTTTCGTAATTACCCCATTCCAGTGGTTCTCCAGTTTTAGTCTCAAAACTATTTATACTAAAAACTATTACTGATCCTTACCTCTAAATAATGTGTTTTTGTGCTTTATAATTATCAATACTTACTGGATTTAAAATTAAGAAAACTCTAAAATAGCCATTAAAAATAAAGCCATTCTACCTTAATAGAGCATATGCTATGAAAATAACTATTTTCCCTAATGAAAATATCAGTGAGTAGAGTGGTGTTTTATATTTGTGTCAAACCCCTAATGATTGGCTTAAATGAGGAAAACTGGATTCCCAAATATGCTTCTGCATTCAACCTTCTGTATATTTTTGTTTTGGTTGAATATCAAGAAACATACCTAGTCCTTCATAGATACAGTTGAAAACGGAAAGAGGATTTTAATAGACGCTCCAGATTGTGATATTCATCACTGATGAGGGATAGTTTCCTAAAGATTAGCTGCAATGTGGAGTCTGAAACCCTATCCGTGAATTTTTGTATTCTGAAATCTGATATTGCACATTAAAACCCTTGCCTTGGTCATGCATTTTGAGTGGGTCCTTTGTCCTTAGATGATATAGTATCGATGCAGAGCCCCAGTCTTGACACATTTCATTATTTAATTAACAATTTGTTATAATTATCCTTCTCATCAGAAAGCTTTTAAACATCAGGATATTCAGAAGCTCATGGTGGCAGATGAAAGTTCCAAAATTCTAATTTTAATTGAAACCCAGATTTTAATAAATATTGTTCGTTGTGCCCCTGGAAGCACAGGTCCATTGAATTTATCTTCAAAAATATATCTGCCAGATGTGGGTCCACCTAGTGATTAGCTTCAGAGTCTTTCTTTTAAATGGAAATTGTACTTCGATGGAAAAGTGGGCCGTAGGAGCACAAGTCCTGGGGCCTTAGCCTTGATCCCACGAAACATCCCTGTGTACCCAGAGCTCTTGTTGCTTCCCATCATGTTACACAGACGTGGATTAAACACATAGTTAAGGGTTAGATTTTTTTAACATGAGCAATTCTTACGGCCTAATAAAATTATTTTCAGTTCTTAATGCAACGACGCTTCTGTGTTTTTTGTAAGTGTGTGATGGGAACGAATACAACTTCTGAGGGCTTGATACAAGTGCCTTAGTTCACAACAAGGGAGCGACGGTTTCATCAGGGTTGGTTCTTTGGTTTTTGTGTTTCACCATCACTGCAAATGTCAACTCAATGAGAACGCAGACAGGACTTCTGTAAAGAACAATTTAGGGCCTCCCTGGTGGCACAGTGGGTTAAGCAACGCACTATGAAGCAAACCGCAGCCACTGCAGCACGAGTTCAATCCCTGCTGCCAGCCAGGGAGGGGACCCACATAGTGGGGCAGACCTCTCCTGCTGTGCCCGCTGCTACCCTCAGCAGTGTGTTTCAGTCGATCTGCCTGTTCTGCTCCCCGCTCTCTGTGGTGAATCCTTTCACCTCCCCCACACCTCTGGCCTGTACCCCAACTCTTGTGTGCATAAATAAATAAATCTTTTTTTTTAAAAAAAGAACAATTTAGATGTTACAGGCCCCATAAACATAACATGGAGTCCCCCAGATGTTCATTGGACCTCACTTTCAAAGTAGCTGCCTCACTTTAAATACACACTGGTAAGACTAAAGTTTGGGGGCACGCCAACTAACCGGTAGGCTCCGCGGGTGCTGATGGCTAATGCTGAGTTAAGTCTGGATATGATATTTTTGTTAGTCACCCAGGCTCTAAGTCTGTCACCCAAAGCCTTTTATAATGAGCCACGGCTAATAGTTGACGCTGTAAAAGGAGAGGTTTACTCGTCACGTACTTTAGCCCGAAAAGTGAAACTGAGAAGTGTTTACCCCACCCAGTTCTTCCATTTTGATCCCATCCTGAGCTCCTAAGGAACAAGTCCAGCTGCTGCTGACGGGACCCTGGATACAAGGAGAAGCTCTGAATTACAGACTCCTCTAGCCTCCCAGGGAGTCTGGTGAAGAAGTAAGTCACTTACAAACACACAGGAGCTATCATCCATATATACTAAGTATAAACAGAAAAATAATGGAACAAATAACTCTCTGACAACCCAATAAAAATGTAAAATTTCCAGCAATAAGCTTAACATGGATATGCAAAACCGCTAAAGGAAACTACATGAATTTACAGACAGACATAAAAGGAGACTTGGCAATAGGTAAAGGCCTACCATTCTACCAGGTAGAAAGAATAAACAATTGTGAAGACCGCAGCTCCTGCTGTAATTAAGTCATATATTAAACCCAATCACAGTAAGAGCCAAAATGAAATTTTTCTTGAGTTTGACAATAATATTTTCAGTTTTTCCAACAGAATATATGAGACTAGTCAGAATTATTTTGTCAAGGATGGATTAGAAACAGTGTGAAATGATAATTTAAAATTGCTGATTAGGAATTTTAAGTATTTTAGGTTTTGATTTTTCAGAAGACAAATGCAATGAATTGCATATATTCTAGTTATCTGATGGAATTAATGAGTGTGTACCTGGCACTGCTGGAAGTTGGACATTGTATCTTGAGAATAAATATTTTAAAAAAGTAGGGAATTTTCAGTTATTACAAATAGGCATGTCAAAAACATTCCCACTGAAACACCCTTCAGGCAAAGATTTATGAAATGTCACCAGGGCAGTGAATAGGGAAAGATATACCCTCCTTCCCTCATGGAGCGTGATGGATCAGTGGCCTTAAATACGAGTGTAATTTTTCAGCCAGCAATTGTGTTTTAGGAGAGTCTTACCGGAATTAGACAAATGAGCAAGGATATATATGTAGGAGATATTCAGAAATATCTTTATAAGCATCATAAACCGGATGTAATGTAAACATCCAAGCATGGCCGGTTAGGATAGAGTGCAGTATATTCATAGAGACAAGTAATAGGCTGACATCACAATGATTCAGCTGAAGATCTGTTTATGGGCAGGAGAAGATGTTTCATTATGTAGTAACTGAAAAATACTTATTTAGAATGTTATATACTGTACGGAGTTTGATTCTATGCTTATTATACACATACACACACACTTTCTAGCACAGTAATTCTTAACTCTGCTGCATGTTTGAGTCACTGGGTGAGAGGATCAAAACCCCAGACCCAGAGTGCGGTCCAGACCCACTCCATCACCTTCTCCAGGTGGGACAAAAATGCTGATGGGGGCCTCCCTGGCGGCGCAGGGGTTAAGTCGCGGCACTAACAAACACCAGCAGCCACTGCATCTGGCCAGGGAGGGCCCACATGGCGCAGCAGACCTCGCCTGTCTCCTGCCACCCCAGTCAGCAGAGTGTTTCAGTTCTGCCCCCCTCTGGTGAACCCTGTCACCCCTGAACCTGGCCTACACCCTAGTCTTGGATGATCTGAATGTCGATGGTCCAGGCGATGAGGAGTCTGGTGCACGTGCGATGCCTGATCCCACAGCTTCCTGCCTCCCACCTGCTTCCTTGGGCTCCCGCCTCTGCTAGGCTCCCGTTTGCCTCCTTGGGTGCGGGCGGGTGGCGAAGACCCGCCAGCCGCTTATTGTACGGGAGCCTCCCCTCCAGCCCGCGGCCTGCAGTCCCTCCCTGCCCAGTTCTCAGTCGCTGTGCAGCAGGCCGGAGGCCGCCGCTGGAGGCGGCCCTCTCAGACCTTGTGGTGTGTGTGGCTTTAGTCCGTCTCAGCACGAACTCCATCGGGAGTGGGGTCGGGGGTCTGTCGCATGAAGAACACGCGCTCCTGAGAACTGTCACTGGACGCTCTCGCCTCCCGCCACCGGGCTCTCTCTGCTGCACGGCGTCGGTCTGCTGGGCCCTTGGCGGCCAAGACTCTCACTCTGGCCCTGGGAAGCAAAGCCTGCACCTCCAGGACCCGCCAGACCGACTCCCGGCGCGCCTCGCTTTCTGTCCTTGTTTCGGGGTTAAGCCTGGGGCGCTTGGGTGTGCGGTCTGCTCGGGCCTGGCCCCTCTGCTCAGTGTTTGACATGACGCACGGCACTTCCCTACACTCAGCTTCCTCTCGACTACTGCTGCTTGACGGGAAACGCGCTGAAATGTGAACTCATCGTCTTCCAGTCTCAGAGATAACTGCTTTTCCACATCCTTCCCCAGAATTCACGCTACTGTGATTTTGACCTAAATACCTTTCAGTTTACACTGAATCTCTAGCTATATCTTATTTGTACTCATTTTGCCCTAGGTTTGGCAATGTGAGTGAATTAGAAATCATTTTGTATTTATCAGCCATTAGTAAGACTTCGATATAATATGTTAAACCTGTGCATATGTTTCCACAGAAGGATAATTCTCTACTTGACCTCTTCCTCTTAATTATATTAGGTTGTTTGCAACTCTAAACAAAAGTTCCAAATGCTCATTATTTTAATAGTCCCATAATAAACTCCATCTCAGAGGTTGGAACTGTGACCCAGGGGCCAAATCCTGTTTTGTGCATAATTTTATTGTGACTTACTTGTTTATGCAGCATCTGCTTTTGTGTTACGATGGCAGAATGGACAGTAGCGACAGAGACCGTGTGACCTACAAAGCAAAACATCCCTGTCCTCTGTCTCCTTACAGGGAAAGTTTGCCTCTGATCTCAATATACATTATTGTAGGGCCAAGGAGAGTTTTTCAGACTTGTATAATTAAAGCCACTAACACAGGAATAATGAAAGACTTAAAAATATTTGATATATGCAAAACACCTACTAGAATGAGAACTGGAATGCAATGAAAGGGTACTACGACTGTTTAAATATCTAGTATGCAGTGGAGACTGTTACGTGTGTGATATAATGCGTCTTCAGTGCCACACTCTAACCCTCCGAGAGATGACTTCAAAATTTGGAGGGCAAACTTCCTCAGATAACGTTGGAGGAACAGGATCTGTTTCTTTTCATATTCTCTTCTTATTTTAAATTCCAGGATTTCTCAAAGCAGCCTGGTTTCTGATAAGGTTTTTTTAAAGGTAAAATTTTGACTCCCTGAGAAATAGAAAATGAACACAACTATTACGTCATTTAACTCAAGTAATGAGGGGACTAGTAAGATGTTACTACTGACTCAGAGAAAAATTTTGAAAACTTGCATGCAGTACGGAAATGCAAACATCGGCTTTCCATCGACGCCAGCCCTGGCATGTCTAGTCACGGGTAATCAATTCTGACCTGTTGGACACAACAAATTTCTATGTCTATGAAAAAGAATAATTTGCATTATTATCAGCTTTCCAGAACACTGAGAGTTGTCAAGGGCTCAACGTGAGGAGAGAGGGTGGACACCACAGGGCACAGCACGCAGGCCCCACCAACGATTCCTGACTCAGCTCCAAGTCACAGCGCAAACGATCCACTTTACGTAACTGTTTTTTCCCCCAATATGGAGCCATGCTGTCATTTGTTTCTGCAACATTGTGGTTCTCAAAAGAATGTACAACATTTCGAGTAGTTATAGCTAACTTCTATACCTTCTATACACACACACACGCATGCACACACACATATACCCAAACACCTATAGGTACAGTATGCAAAGTAGTATATAACCAAAGCACAAAAAATGACTTAGCATTAAGCATTAGCTATTAATTTCCAGAGACCTACGTCACTCTTCTAGGATCTATTCCTGTCAGTTCTCTCCCACTGCTGCAGACTATACAAATTTAGTGTTCTTTATTGTGAAAGAAACTGCGTCCTCTACTCATTCTGACTTGATGCCCAAGAGAACTCAGCTGATCAGCAGGTGTCTTCTGACACTAAAGAATCAAAGAGCCAACCGACTTGGAGTAAATGATCCTGTCAGTTCCTTAGAAAGCAAAGTGTCTTTAGTCATGTTTCTTTTGTTGTTGTTTCAACTAATAACACATTCTTTTCCAGAAATAATGGCATGCACTGGGGAAAATGGAGGGTGAGGGTGATGGAAAATTCAAGGTGCAGAGGTGGGCTTCTTTTTTTGAGTTGCTAGGGAAAGTCTCTCTGCCAAGAGGTTCAGGTGACAACAAGGGGAAGTGCATGCTAGAAAGAGGTTCCTCAGCAGACGTGCCTGGCTTCTGAAGAGTCTAGCGAGGCTGACAGTGTGTGGAGACAAGCACTAGGACCTCAGAAGCTACAGTGGAAGGTGGTGAAGGGAGGGTCCCATTGGCAAAAGTCTAGAAGTTGTAGAATTTTCCCAGAAGCATAACTGTCAATTTCCTTCTTTTACGCTCAAGTGTTCTGGTTAGATAATAAATTTTCTGGTTTCCCTACTTCTATAGCTTTATAAAACCTTAGCTGTTACTTTTAAAGGATGTTAAGAGTCACGAGCAGAGGACTGACATGGAAACAGGTTTTGAAGGAGCAAATTACAAAACTGAAAGAACACTGGGCGCATTTTCACTGAATCTGAAATCCCAACGGTTATATTGAGGCACAGAAGAGGAAAAGTCTCCTCTATCCCTCTTAGGCTCTCAGCTACGTTTCTGGAGCAAACGAAGAGCAAGAGAAAAGCCAAGTTATTTAATAAGGTTTTATGTGACAGAGGAAGCTTCATAAGGAGATGAAGACCCAAAGATGGGGTTAAACGGGCACATTTTTCAAGCTTGATCAGACGTAGAAAACTGTTATAGGACAAAGGGCACGAGGCAAACATGGTGAACTGGGAGCGCAGCGGCTTCTGCTCAGCCTCCTCTGAGTGCCATTCCTTGGACAGAAGGCAAGTCCCCTCAAGTGAGTGCAGCCTGACCTGCTTCCCGGAGGGTCGGAGAGTCTTTCCGACACTGCCATTGGTACAATTCTTGTCTGGAAATGTTAAACTAGCTGAGGAGACATATTTGGGGTGGTGTGAACTGAATATGTCAGAGCCCATCGCTAAAATCCTCTCAAAGTAAGGGAGAGGGAGTGGGGGCCGGGGCGGGGTAGGGAGAGGGAGAAAGAGACACACACACACACACCCCTCACACACACGGGGATGGGTGGCATGGAGTGTGAGGAAGAGAAGGAGAGGGAGAGAGAGAAAAAGCTGTGAGGAATACAAGGCTGCAGGTAGTGGCTGTAGAGTGTGGAGGAGGCTGGTGGGAGAAGGAAAAAAAAACAAAAAGTGAAAAAGCCTGAGTTACACCGTATTTCTTATAACTATGCCAAGTGCTACTTATTCCTGAAGAGGAAAATGCCGGTGGTGTCAGAGCAGCAAACCCTGCAGATGCAAAGAGTTACAGAGATACTCTTATAAAGGACATTAGCAATGCATTGCTGAGGTAAAACATTTGTAGGCCTAAATTAAGAGATGTCTGTTTGGTCCTTGCCTTATATGAGTATTTAAATCAATTTCACATTGAACCGACAGAAGTTCATCAGAAAAAATTCAGTGGGAGAACCAAGTGTTCACACAAAGAAATGGGAAAAACACAAACATTGTCAAGGTTAGCCCTGGACAGCACAATGTCGATAGTCAATGTGTTCCTACATTGTAAACCCGATTTTAAATAAAGCAATAGAAACTATAAATAAATGAATGCAGATCTCAAAAATTCCTTTGGCTGTAGACTATAATACCTGCCATCATTTCATGTTTCACCAAAGCAAGCTCCTGCAACAATCTGAATCAACTTAGAAAATGAACTCCTCTGACGACATCTCAGATCAGGAGTGGCCACAAGAAAACCGATCCTTGAGCTCCCCCCATGTCAACGGCGCCCGAGCTCCACTCTCCACAGTCACTGAACCCTATGGCCACTATCTTAGGAAACCAGAGGTTGTCACAGAAGCCACGAACTGTAGCCAGCGTCCTTCTAGGGCTGCCTTCAACAAGGGAACTGGAGCTTTCCAGTCACTAAGAGGCAGCAGAACCTGCGAGAAGCAGCCGATTGTCAAGGAGGGCACGGAACCCCAACAACCGTCCTCTCTCTCTGCTTCCGGTGCGTTAAGAGCTCCATCTGCCATGTTGAAACTTGGTGAGCCGGGAAGCACCTGTGAGGTGCTTTGTGCTACCGGCCTAGGTGAAGTAGAACTCGTCCCATAATTTGATTTGTGAACGACGACATGCCTCTTACCTGTTCTCATGGTGGTTCAGGTGCTCAAGGTGGTGATTTTCTTTCCTCCCTGCATTTTGCTGGAATTTGGCCCGGCTGCTGGAGCTCATTATTCAGTACTGCATCTTAGAAACGCTATTTTCCATTTACTTCCTATGGAATGAAATGAAAAGTCTGGTGTTTCTAAAAGTTTATTCAAACAATCATTTGCTTCACTTTTATTTCCTTTGGGAAAGGGTCTTGTTGACTGGCGGACATTCTGTCTTTTTCATGAGAAGCTTTTCACTGATAAGCAGAAAGAAAATGTATCATATGGGAACTAAAAGAATCTCTTGCAAAATTCTCCCGCCGACATAGTCTTTGGTTATTCTGAATTTTTAAAAGCTAAGAAATGTCTATCAGGTTATCCAACCAAATAGCTGCCCAATTTTCAAGCCACATTGCATTAGAAATTAAACAAAGTCTCAGAGGAGGTCCAAAACCTTTGTTGTGAACTCGGTCTCAGTCACAATTTCTGACAAAGAGCTGTAAAAATAAAATTTAACCAAAAAAGGAATTTTATTTGTTATACTATGGGAAGGATAAAAGCTTTTTAGTTTTAATAGAAGTGGGAAGGGGAAAAGTGAGTTTCAAAAGAATTTCCTTTTTTCCCCACCCATCTTTCTTTAGGGTTAAACCACCCATAGTTACCAAAGTACCAGGACATCCCAAATACCAGGACTTCCTGTTGGCGGAACCCATGCCCATATTTGACCCATGTGCACACATCATCAACAGCACTGTGCAATTTCCTAAAACCGTCTCTGGGGTATGTCACTATTGAGGAGCTGCACCCTATTTTGTCAGTTGGGTGTAAGTTAGGAAGTGCGTGGGCTGGATACACTCTAAATTCAATTGAAAACACCCTCACTGGGAGCCAAGGCTTTGCGCCTTGGTGGTGCCCAGATGGATGAGGTGGCTACTGCCCCTTCATAAGGAGATGATACCTGCAACAAAGGAGACGGTACCTGCAACAAAGGAGACGGTACCTGCAACAAATGCGTGCCATGGATTCTGAGCAGCACAGTAGCCCCACCCCCACCCCGCCGACCGCATCCCTGCCGATGACAGGCACCGGTCAAAGCAGAGTCTTGAGGCCCAAAGACAGCCCGCTCCCCAGGAAGCGGCCATCAGCAGCTGCATGGAGGGGGAACGTGACTGACGCTTATCTACCTGCTGTGAAGAAACGGGCATGTGCACCGGGAGCCTCTGAGCCCAGCTCTGTCACAGAGCAGACTGCTCTCCACCGACATGGCGCGGTGGTTTCTGTGGGAGCTGAGTCCTACAGCTCTAAGACTGTGAGAACCGTCTGTGCACACTGCTCCCGGCGATGACTACAGCTTGCGTCATACTGCATAAGAAAGCTCCTCTCCACCTACCACCCACCTGTCTTCTTCTGCAACTGTCTTCCAAAGAACAACATGATCTTGAATGTGCCAGGAAACCCAGACCTATATTTTCAATCAAACCCATTCTGGCCCAGTTTTCAATGGAATATATGCATTGCTTTTTCATCCATACTTCAAACACACACGCACATTCTCTGCCTCCTACTCATCATCTTAGCGTTATGCTTTGGCCTTTCTCTGCTCCCTGCTACACAGCAATCACCGATTCTATAGTTGCCTTTCCTGGCAACCTGTGAATCTCTTGATTCCTCGCCCAAACCTAGATTCTTCATCAGGTTTTACTCTACTTCCCTAGTGGTCTTCAAACTTAATTTTTAGATTTTTAATTTGCTTGTGACTTAACGTCTTTAATTCTATAATATCTATCATAGAGGATAGATATGCAAGGGGTTGATTGCTGTACTGTGCGGCTTCTGCAGCTGCTGCAGCATGAGTTCAAACCCCAGCCAGGGAGGGGACCCACATGGCGCAGCTGACCTCTCCTGCCTTGCCCACTGCTCCCCTCAGCAGTGTATTTTGGTCCATCTGCCTGTTCTGCTCCCCACTCTGTCTCTGGTGACTCCTCTCACCCCATGCCTCTGTCTGTACCCAGCTCTTCTATGAATGAAAATCTTTCAAAAATATCTATCTATCATACTCTCAGCTTGAGAATCAAGACTATGTTTCTGTTGTCCAAATTACAACCTTAATTCTTCAACCTAGTAATTACAGGGCAAATTCACATGACGATCAAACCCCAGTCCTGGGAGACAGATAACTCACATTGTTTCCTGTCTTTTCCAAGGGAACGGCAACTGATGACACCTGATTTGATTCTAGGTCTGACATCTTCAAGTAATGATTTTTCAAAATATAATGATTAATAGCATTATGCATATTAAATATCCCTAGAATGACACCTTTCTTCCAGATGAATGGGGTACTGGCCCACATTAAAAAAATCATATAAAGTTATAGCATATATATTGATATCAGTATATTATGTAAGTGTAGTTGCTTAACCTTTGGTTCTCTCAACTTATATGAAAGGGACTAGAATATCCCAAAATACTAAATAGTTCGTAAGGACTTAGAAAATGAATGTGTGTAAACTTTTTACTACAAATTCTAACAAATAAATGCACTCACTGAGTAGATACTATTGTATTTCTCCATTAAACACCACATTTTTACATGTTAACATCTTAGAAATTAAATTGTTTCATAATCAATATCTTAGAAATTATGTGCCAAAGTTCATTTCCCCTTAATATCATAATAATCACTTCATAGTTGCGCATCTCTCAATTGATGGTTTTTCAGATTCGATGAAATAAGGTGAAATATTTATGTTATTGCCTCTCCTTAACTGGGTTATTAAGAATTATTTATTCTTTTCAAATTTGTAATATGTTGCTATTGCCCTATAGTTGCTAAAACCACAATCATCATTTTACTCCCTAGCTAAGGTGTTACATGATCCTCTATCAATGTTTTCAGTTTTGAATCTTGTCTAACTACTCAAAGCCTCTTGGTATTTGGTGTTATATACACCCACCCAACTCTCAGCCCTTCCGCACCTGAGGCACCTGACCCTTTCTTACTGGAAGAATCTTATGAGATGCTCTTTTTCTCCCATCGGCCCTGTTATACCTAGTCTGCCACGTGTGCTAATGGTCAGATTCAGTTTCTGGTTATCTCCAAGCTTGTGGGAAAGTGAAACTTGACCGTTTCATGTTCAGTGAAGTATACACAGTACACTCCCAGAGGAAATAATGTTATTATCAGCGGACAAACTCAAATCAAGCTATTTAAGGATTATTTTAAGAGAACTGTAATTTTGAGTGACCTATATAAAATTTGGGTTAAAACAACTCCATCCGCACGTGGGACTGGGGGTTCAGTGGGCTAGAGTCGAGGGATGGAGCGCATTTGGAAATTTATTTTTGAAAACTAGCCTATGTTTATGCATGAGTTATTTTTAGACCTGATATTTAGTAATGCAAAATAATAAGACATCAGAATGCCAGTGTTTTAAATTTCTGTCAACCATATCATGTATCCTTAAAAGAGATACTCATTAAAAACATTTTAAATATCTGTTATCTTTAAGCAAATATATGCACATTTCTTTATTCACCAAGACTGTCTAGTCCTATTAATGCAAAACTATGTAAATTGTGCTTAAATAATTGAAGCCTTTTATATTCAAATCTTTCTTTATATTGCGTCCAACCTATATCTGATGGAATCTCACTCTTACCTGCCAAAACTGTCAGAATTTAATCACTTTAACCAACTTAATCTCTTATTTTTGTTTTCCCTCAATCACAAAAGTTTCCTGATAAAAGCTTTGAAGATATTTTGAAATTGTTCTTTGAAATCTCGGCTGCACATACCCACATTTACACACTACCCAAGCTGCTAACGCCAACGCCCTTGCCGGCAGCTTGCAGCGGTGGGTCTGTTCTCCCTTCCCTCAAGACCTGTGCTCTGTGCATGCAATGAAGCTTCTGGGTTAAAGCGTCAAAAACCATTTTAATTAGCTCAGGCCCATGAGAGTAATGCACTGAGCTTGCTTTTAAAGTGCGTACACAGACACATTTCCCCGATTCTGCGAGTTCCGTCCCAAGACAGGATGAATCACAGCTGTGAAGACGCGCTTGGCTACCACGGCAGGGAAACCTCTGAAGACTCCGACCTTGGGGGACTAACCCAGGGGGGCTCTATCCTGGGAGGGCAGGGCACCGCTCCTGCTGGTCTCGGTCACAAACAGGGCACATCAGGAGGTTTTAAGCTATGAGCACTCAGGACTCGCCGGTCTGAACAAGTTAGGCCTGTGCCTTTTGCTGTTCAGCGGCAGGCTCCAGCACACCTGGCCAGGCCCAGCGCGGGCCGGTGGTGGGTGGGGTCTCTCCGGCACCTGGCCAGGTGCGCACCATCTCAGAAACCCGTGTTCTAAATCCTTAGTACCTGTTCATGACTTGTGACCATCTCTTTTACTCTGAAAAATCTTAGCTTCAGGGCTGAGTATTGTGAGGGCTTTACCTGGACTAAATCCTTAGAGGTGCTTGTAAAGTCGAGGGTGCTGCTCTCCCAGGAGGCGGGACTGTGAGGCGCCAAGGCAGCGAGCATTCGCCCTGCACCCTTACCGCCCAGCAGCCCTCAAGCAGGCTCGCATCTGGGCACTGACGTCACCAGCTTGCTCACGCACGCGCGGCCCATCCTAGGTGCTGACCTGGGCCCGCGGCAGCCCAGGTGACCGATCGCTGCTCTGGCCCCGGCTACGGGCTGCTGCAGCCATCCTCAGCCTCACCCAGCAGGCCGGCAAGCCGGCTTGTAAGCTCGGCCATCTTCCTTGTCGTTCCCCCTAGCGCTCGTACAGGGCGGCACCGCGGACACCGCAGCAGGTGCTTGCTGGCTCGGCTGAGACCTTCTCCGCAGCCCCCGCAGGGGCGGGCCCTCGGCAGGCGCCGTCTCGTGCCCATTCTCCTAGCGGGAGCCCCGCCCGTGGCCATGCCGGCGGGCAGCTGGTTCTGGTGAAACTCGGGCCCCTTGCCGCATGGGTTCAGCTTCCCTGGGGAAGAGACCCGAGCCCAGGCGTCCCTTGGGTGGCCGTGACAATCCAGAGCAACCACATCAGCAAGAGCACGGGCATTTGTTCAGCTTTGCATTTTGAAGAGCAGCCTTCCCATTTCAGTTGGACCCAGAAAACGCATGCAGCATGAGACTGCCATGTGTGGGAAGCATCACTGCCCTCTGCGCGCACTGGCGAAGCACTTCAAGAGGCTTTCACCAAAGTGGTTAAAACGTTCCTCATTACGGAGGACTCAGCAACCATCACCACGGTGGTAGAGGAAGCCACGCTCGCTAGCGCCTCGTTCAAACAGCCGTTTCCGAGAGAAGAATCCGCGTGTGTTCGGGACACCGCGTTTCTGAGAGCTGCCCCCTAAAACCAGGCCTGTGACGGGCTCCGCCTCGGGCGCGCACAGGCTGCGAGCAGAGCGCGGAACCGCGGGCCCTTCTCTCCGGTCTAGTTCTGGGGCCTGGTGCTGAGGTGGCCGCCGCGTCCCAGCTGCCTCAGAGCAGCGCCACGACCCACCGCGCTCGCTTTACTCACCCTTGGCCGGCTCTGGAGACTCTGCAGAGCCGTCCCCGCCTCAGGTGCAGCTCCCGTGGACCGCGGCTCCGCGGCTGACCCTCGACGGGCTGGCCCGGCCGGCTCTGCGGTCCTGCCCGCGCCCTCGGCAGCCCGAGCCCCTCTGCGGCGGTGCTGGGCCGGGCCTGGCTACGTGCGGGTGGAGTCCTTCTCCAGGCCGGCTCGGCTCCCGGCGGGTCAGGCACAGCGCGGCCTCGCCCCGGGGCTGGGCACGTGTCTCGGAGGCAGGAGCAGCGCGTTGGTCGCGCCTGGAAGCTGCCGCAGACGCTGACTCAGGCTGCACCCGCTCCGCCTGCGCCGCGCTCCTCCCCGACAGCCCGGGCGCCTCCCCACACAATCCGCCTCAGGTGCGAGGCCCGCGCTCGTCTAGGGCTTCCAGGTGCAGGCGCGCGAGGCCTCGCTCCCCGCGGAACGCACGTGCCCTGCAGCGCGGGCCACGGAGCCCTCAGCCCGGGCCCTTGGTGCGGACGCGAACGCAGGTCTGCGTGCCGGCCACACAGGCCCGGTGACCGCGACAGCCGGGGCGCCCAGCACCCACGGCGCCTCCAGGGCTACCTCAGCCGGCTGTGGGTCTGTGAAGACGCTGATAATTGCGCCGCTGTGAATGTTCTCCGGGGCTCTTTCCTCTCTGGGCTCACGGTTCTTCCTTTGAATCCTCTGCAGCCGGCGTCCCGCCAACAAAGCGTAACACCTAAAGGCTTCTTTCCATTTCAAATTAAGTTGGACTTACTTTGACCAGAACAATACTCTTAAAAATCGTGTGGGCTTTCCACAGATATAAGTAGGGCTCATTCTGTTAACTCAAACTCCCAACCACAGTCTCTTTGTGAAAAGCCCTTCTCCACCTCGGGCCCTGCTCTGGCCCCCCAGCTCTGCCAGACTGAGAGTGAAGATCTTTAAGACTTCAGGAGCCGGTCGCTACAGGAGAGGGTCGCAGGCGAGCCTTCTGATTCCTGTAAACCTCTCAGTCTGTCTGAACAAGTTCTTGAGAGACCGCCTCAGTTCTCTGGGATATTAAAAACGTTCTCATAGTTCCACACACAATTCAATCTGAAGGCGTATTCATAATTGTGAGATTTTTTTGGTCATATGGAAAAATTTGGAGAGTTTTACTTTTGAACTTAGCAAATTCTGGCTCCTTTATATGTAACGCTGCCTTATTTTGTGCGTTGCTACTTCTGCATCTCATAGCTGCCAAGGTGCAGCTGGGGTTTAGATTCTCCTAGATCTCAGAACGCGCAGTGTTGCCCTGCCTCCACGTTCCCACCTCTGCAGGAGCCCCTCCTCCCAGCTTCCAATCACATTTGCTTCCTTTTCCTGTAACCCCTCGTGCAGTAAGCCCGGGATGTTGGGACATTTCACTACCACTCTGCTCAGCTCTCTAACTTCCACTGCTGCGCCTACCCAAACCCTAACAGGTGCTGCTTTTCATGATGGAATCACCCCCTTGCAGGTAACAGATTCGGCTTGTGGCTGATGGCTGTGCAGCAGACCTGCCCGAAACTCGGAGACTGAAAACATCAATAGTTGGTTCTTTCACTCACAAGTCTGCAGTGGGGGTAGAACTTGCCAGGGCCCATGTCTTTCTTTTGGAACAGAAGGATCCGTGACTCAAGATTCTGGACCGTGTTTTAAAACCTAAAATGTCCAAATGTAAATGAAAGTGTTTATAGTCAAGATCCAAATCGTTCCTCTAAAGGTAACCTACAAAGTCCCATTGTATCAGCTGAACAGCCAAGTCAAGAGATTATGAAATTCTCCTTTTGCTTTAAAGGAAAACCTCATGTTAACCTCACTTCTGTCTCGCCATCAGGGCAAGAATTGGCTGTAAAGTTTCAACTGAGACTTACAAGAAGGAAGGATATTTGGGCATGACTATGCAGAGAAGAAGCTCAAAAGCATAATAAGTGTATTTTTCTGGGAAATTTCACAAGACCAGAGAAAGGAAGGGAGAGGCAGGTCTGAAAGGGTTTTATCCATCCAGAATAAGACGGCAAGGTGAGATTGTTGACAAGCACAAGGACTTCTCAGAAAATGATATAATTTTAGGATTTAAAAGGACCCTGTAAATGAAATATTCTCTATTATGTAGGATTAGATTTCCAATGAGAAGTCTAACTATAATTGCTTGTGAGTGCTTAGCAGTTTTATTAAGAATCCCAAACACTGCAGAGTGATTTTCAGTTGTCTTTCTGTTAACATTATGATTTCTAAAATAGATGAAAAGATAAATTAAAATATATTTTTACATTATAGAAATTTGAACTTTTCACTAAGTATTGAACCAACTTCCAGGAAAAAAAAATCTTTTTCCTGTGATTTACTCAGAATGGAATACCAAGGAAACCTGTGATATTTCTGAGTTTTCCCTTAATAATTACACATTATAGTCTGTCCTTAGACTTTTACCTGGGTGTAGGGTAAAGGTTGATCAGGTATTTCCACCCTCCCACCACTGATGATGGACACCTGCGGTACTGCGAGCATTCCAGGGTGGGCATGCGCAAGTGGGCGCACCTGAGTTGGGACACGGGCATAAATGGGTGGCGTCATGAGGATGCCAGGACCAGCAGGACCAACCGACAGAGCCGAGAGAACCAACAGGCCTAGCAGCAGCAGCAGCAGCAGCAGAGAGAGAAGAAGCAGCCGAGAGGGTGAGATGTGCCGGGGGCTGGGAGGTCCCCAGTCCCCCGGCACCCCTGCCTGCCATGTACCTGGCCACCTCTACTAAATAAAGTATGAAAAGCCACCGAGGGCTCCAAGACTCTCCCTCCTTGACCCGTCTGCCCAGAACCATCCCGAACCTGCCTCCAGTGACACCCCTTCCTGCCGCTACACTGGGCCTAGAACAGACACAGTGACTTATAAATAATGCCTCTGAGGCAACATGGAAATTACTAGAAAAGTCTATCATATCTTCAAATGATGAGAAAACAATCTACAGCATTGTAAACTTTTTTCACCAATGAGTTTGTAAATATCTCAGGCTTTTCATTGCAAAAGAAGACTCTTCACCACTTCTCATTTCTCTTTATTTACATATGTGGTTCCTTAACTATATTAATATTTTTATTGGCCCTGAAACAAAAGAAAAAGAACTCTGACTTTTTGAAGAAAGGTGAGAAAAGTTTATTGTCTTACTTTGCTAGGAGTTCATTTATAAACTGTGTAGGATGTTTAGCTCATACTGGATTATTTAACTGTTAATTTTTATTTACTTTTAATCACCGCTGGGAAGTATGTAACTAAATGCAAATTTAACGAAGGTTTTAGGAAAGGCATCAACAGTGAAAATGAGGGCAGGTCTCTCCTTCTACACATCTGCAAGTCATTACCCAAACCTCCTAGAATTTATGAAATTACATCTCTCTAGCCAAATGGAAGACATTTACTGAAAACATTATTTTTCACCATTTGTACATTAGTTAACATATGTATATAATGTCTAGTGTCCTGGTGACGACTTCTAGGGAAACCCAGGTAAGGACTCAAAGAGGGCGTGGGGAGACTGCCTGGAGTTATTGCTCCATCTCCACACTCCCCTTGTATGCAATTACTTCTCTGTCTCCACCTGTGGGTTCTCAAGCATTCACAGCTAGAACCAGTCTCTGCCTATGCAGGAACTCAGTGTCCAATAAAATGCCCCATAAAAATGTATTATCAAAACTAGAAATTAACCAGGAATTCTAGGACTCGTAAACCTCTCAATTTCTGATTATTTTTCATTTTGACAACCATCTGCCTTTTCCTTTGGTATCTTTTCTTTTGATTTTATATCTGATTTTAAGGTGGTCTCATTTTATACTAATTGTGTTTTCTTTTTCTAAAATGCATAGCTATTTCCAGATGCTATTGCTGGCTTTAAGGAAAAATAAAAGCTCTACAGTCTTTGCCCGGCACCTTGAGCGTGACGCAGGGCGTGAACAGGCTACAGCACCAGCTTGACGACAGTCTACAAAGGGACTGCGAGCGCTCTGGGACAGCAGACAGTCACACAGTGTGGGTCACACATGGGGGTTGGCGTGCGATGGAGGGACACCACGTCAGCGTCATGTCTGCATCACGCCACATCAGCGTCATCCCACAGGGCCTGGCCCGGAGGCTCACCCTTAGCTTAAAGTGCGATGATCCTCGTGCCCTTAAACGTGCTGCTTCTAATTTCCTTACGCTTTTGCTAAGGCCGTTTTAACCAAGGCAGAGGCAATTTATCAAAAGTCTTCTACATCATTTCATCCCCCCACCCCTTGTGCTAATTTCAATAGGGGGTGAGTTACAAGTGTATGCAGTCATACTCTGCATTAGTAAAATGGGCTGGAAATGTGTTCATCAGTTCTTTGCTTTCATAAGACAATTTTCTAAAGCCTTAAAAAAGCTTTTCTAATGGAAAATCTGAGATTAGAAAACAAAAGTAGATTCAAATTATATTGGGAAGAATTCAAGACACTTAGCTAGATAAAGACTTACCAACTGCTTTATTTAACTAATGAACTAGAACTACTTTCTCCAGGATAGCAGAGTCCATATTTGAAAGAAATTGTTTTAATAAATTATTTTAACTATACATTTTTTCTCTCTGATGATTTTCAGGCACTGAAATGACTGTTCATGCTCCTTCCTGCACTTCTTGCACAATTTTTACTCTTACGCATTTCTCAGTCAAGCTTATTTGAAGGAATAACCACCTTAATATTCAGAAAAGAGTTATATTAACTTTCAGATGACTGGTGCTATGGAAGATTTATAAATTAGAATAAGGAAAGGCTGACATCTAAACATCACAAGTTTGCATGTGAAATAACCAATGACTAATTCAATTTAACAGCAAACAGTGGTTTCTCCTGTGCTAAGACCCACAATTTTGGTTTGAGTATTTTTCTGCCAGTCTTCCTGTACTTTGAACCCTTTATCTACAAAAATAATTCTGAGTCTTTGAAAATTAATGAGTTCAAGTTAGTATTGCAAGTCTGGCTGAACTTTCATCACATGTAAGCTTCATTATTACCAGTATATTCTGTATGGGGTGGTTAACGTCCATACTAGAGATTTGAGAGTTTACTGTTAAGCAAGTGACTTTATTCCTTTAAACCACATCTATGAACAGGAAATTATAATAGTATCTCTCCCTTATGAGTGCTGAATCTATTACAGATAATGCATGGAAGATGCTTAACACATAAGAGCCCCAAAATATTAAGTTATTGTCGAAAAGTTAAAAGAATATCAGGAATTTTCAAGTCACAACTCCCTGGGTCGAACGGACTGTAGGGAAGGGTTATTGCTCCTGGGGTGGTGGGTGTGGTGCAGTGACAGACATGTGGGTGGTCGTGAACTCATACACCTACACCACCTACAGAGTTTTATGCCAATGTCACCTCAATAAAAAGAAAGATAAAAATAAAGTCATGACCTCTCAATTGTCTTCAGGAGGAAATCAGCCAGAGTTGTTGGTATTAGGGTAGTTGTTGGTATTATAAATGGATTAAATTATCACAAGAATAGCTTTAAATAAATTAAAACTGTCATAGTGTTATTTATATTATTGTCTGGCTATGCTTTTAAATTAATGGAATCTGACTATTATTCATTTAAATGTTATGTTCCTACTTAACTTAAATTTTGATATCTAAATTGGTTCTTTGTAGACAGTCCAGACAAGGCAAAAACATATCTAGAGGATCAATATAACAACTTAATTTTGTACTGGGTCTGAGGGAGAGTGACTTGCTCCACTACTATCCTAACTTGATTATTTTAATGCGAAGTAATATATGAGAGTTCTGGAGTATGTCAGCATGATGATGTGAATTTCACTGTAATAATTTACACAACTGGGGCCTCCCTAGTGGTGCAAGGGATTGGCGCCACTATGAAGCATCCACAGCCGCTGCCCCACGATTTCCATCCCCCGCCAGGGAGGCGTCCACAGGGCGCAGCAGACCTCTCCCGCCTCCCGCTGCTCCCCCAGCAGTGTGTTTCAGCTAATCCACCTGCTCTGCTCCCCACTCTGTCTCTTGTGACTCCTCTCACCCCCCACACCTCTGGCCTGTACCCTGGTTCTTGTGTGCATAACCAAATAAATCTCAAAAAAGTTCAAAAAGTAGTAATTCACACAACTTCACTAGTGCAGACCAGCCTGGCTCTGAGCAAGGACCCACCTGACCACGTCCCACCAGCACAGGCTGCCGCCGCCGGGCGAGGCTCGTTCTCCCTGCGGAGCAGAGCCCTCAGGCGTGTTTCTGCGGTGCCCGTGACAGCAGGCGTGCGAGACGTGCCCACGCACTGAAGCGAGTTGCACGCGCCTCAGCGAGCCGCCGCTTTTCCCCACGGCTCTGCAGACAAGACCCACGTGAAGACGACGCAGTGGTCCCCGGATGGCGGCGATGCCACCACGTGCAGGTCGCTTTCTTATAAAACTTCGAAGTGCATAACAAATGTCCAAGTTACTCCGTATAGCCCTCCAGCAAACAAAGATTATGACTCCCATTTTATATAATAATGGATTCTAGAGAATCAGATATTAAAACACATAGCGGCTGACAGAGCAAATAAATGGGAGGCTGGACGGAGAGAAATAAAGTGGTTCTAATGAGCTAGCCCATGTGTCAGATAAACAGAGTATGACAGTCTTACAACAAAATAATCTTGTATGTTATGAGAATAGCCTTATTAATATCAACGCTTAACATATGAAGTCATAGAAGCAGATATGCTAGTTTCCTTTTAAGATTTATAATTTTTTATTTATGCATACAAGCACTGGGGTACAGGCCAGAGGTGTGGGGGTGAGAGGACCCACCAGAGATGGAGTGGGGAGCAGAACAGGAGGATCTACTGACACACACTGCTGAGGGGAGCAGCGGGAGACAGGAGAGGTCTGCTGCACCCTTTGGTCAGCTACCTGGCCGGGGTTCCAACTCAGGCCCCAGTTGCTGGTGATAGCAGGATAGAGCTGACTTTAACCCCTGCACCACCAGGGAGGCCCCAACTATGCCAATTTCCAGACATAGAACTGAGGAATCCAGAGGATAACACTTTCCTCTCTGACTCTGCCTAAGTTTGAAGCCCACTACAGTGCCTGCTCCCGTCAGGAGCTGTCACCCAGAATGTACTTTGTTTTTGCAAGTCGTAATTGCTTTTCATACTGCACATATACATTTGCCAACTACTTCCACAGTAAGGGAAGAAACTTTAATGTTGTTTGTTAAATGTGATTTTTATAACTGTCCTTTTGACTTTGTCAATTTTTTCTGACATTTTAATGAGATTCATTCAATTTAGTGGAGCTTTGAAGTCTTCCCAAAACTTGTTATTTGGTCTCAGTAAACAATTAAGAAAACTGTGTTTGAAAATTGGGGTTACATGTGTAAAAGATGTGCAAAGTCCTCTTTCACTAGGAACCCAGTTTCTAAAGAAAACCTTATGTTGCTGTTAGACTTTGGCTAGGACTTAAACCCCGCTGTCTGTGAATGTTACATTCTAGAAGAGAATTTTAAGGCTTTTGCTTTAAGACATCCAACTTAGGAGAAAAATTATTGCTTTTCATAAGCAGAATTTTATCAGATTATATTAAGAACAGAGGAAAGAAGAATGAGACTTTAGTGTGTTTTAGCTTGTATGTCTCCGCGCAAAGGCTGACTAATAACTGGACAGAGCAGTGAACTTGAGATGCCGGAACCCTCTGCCCAGGGCAGACTTGGCCGTTCATGTTGGATTTTCAGAGACTGAAGTGGCGGGCGGGGGTTCCCTCCTGAGGAAGGCGTTCACTGAGATTTGGAGTGATAAAGCCATTAAGCAAACCCTAGTATGAAACAGTAGGCAGGTCCTCAGTTAACTACTGTACATCTAGGAAACTTCCAGCAACAGCACTAAGTTTAATGGTGAGATACTAAATTCCTTCCCCCTAATCAGAGACAAAGGGAAAAAAGAGCTTCTCCACCCCTCCCATTTGACACTAGCAGAAGCCTGACCCTGGCGCAGACATAACCTGCAGAGAAAGGAAAACAATTTCCTTCCGTGGATGCACACCTAGCACTGTGCGCACAGAAATATTAAGTTTAATGCAAACACCATTTTCCCAGAGGCCTTTGTCCGAACGGACCAGGGGCAATTCTTGAAGCATAAAGCAAGCAGAGGCAATTAACACTTGATGGGCTGGGGCTGGAGTCCTTTCTTTGCCCACAGCGCCCATGGCAAGAGAGTCCTTCTGGTCTTCCTGAGTGCCTGCCCTAGATCCCTGAGGCATCCACAGGAGAGCGGAGGCAGGGGATCAAAACACGGCAGGGGAGAGCACAGGAGACAGTGGAGCTGGATGGGGCGGAGAATCACAGGCACTACACCGGAGGGGAGGAGTCAAAAACTGTCCAAAAATTTAAAAACATGCAAATAAATAAATGTGAAAAAACATAAACAAAAACATTAAGTCTAAACAAAACATATAAGCACACCAAAAGTGCTATAAGGGAATGTGTCCACCTCACTAATATATAAATCATTCTATTTTTAAAAAATATTTTATTTATTGATGCATATAAGAACTGGGGTGTAGGCCGGAGGGTGAGAGGATTCACCAGAGACAGAGTGGGGAGCAGAACAGGCGGATCCACTGAAACACACTGCGGAGGGGAGCAGCGGGGAGGCAGGAGAGGTCTCTTGCGCCCTGTGGGTCCCTCCCTGGCTGGGAATCGTGGCTGGTGATAGCTTCATAGTGCTAAGATTATTTAACCCCTTGCACCACCAGGGAGGCCCAGAATTCTTATTTTGTAAGTAGGAAATACGGTACCATCTTCCTTCTATATGTAACAAGCACGTCAAAAAGAACATGTGATGGTTCAACATTCAGCCAAACCCTCTTGTCAACTGAAATTATGAAGAACTGAAACCTAGAACCTTGCAGAAGAAGGTGTTTGAGGGAGAATGGAGAAGAACAGAGAGAGGTCAGAGAGCCCGGCGCCCCAAGCTCCAGTCTCGGGAGAGGCGAGAGTCACTGACCCCTAACTCGGGTGCTCCTCACTCTTCGCTTGGCCCCCTCACTGTCATAGCTGGGCCAGGTGTTCGTCCTTAACAACCAAATATCCCCAACCAACCGGACCCACACAGTCCGACCATCATAGGAAGCATTTCTGATTCACCTCCAACTTTCCTTGACAAAAACAGAACATTAAAGTGATCCTCCCATTTAATGCTTAAACAATTTCTGCCTTCATATTTTTAGTCTTAGATTGTATTTTTTTCACTTCTAGTGTATATTCAAATGAAGAATATTGTTCACTTAACTACCATTGTTACGTATATTTTTAAAACGATTTCCTTTGTGTACACAGGAAAGAGAAATACACTATTTCTTGGCAATAACGAACTATTAGGATTCTAGTCTATTTTTTGCTAGTGGTACAACTCCTTTCTCTCTTCTTACTTCTTTCTTGCTACAAAGTTTTATGCTTCAAAGATTGCCCAGCTAATGCAGCGCTTGCTGGGAAGTTGAGGTATTATCTGTGCAGCTTAAATATTTATGAGTAAAAAGACACGACCGGCTAAGGGGTGTGCCATTTTTGAAAGCTTTAATGGATGTAGTTCAGCCCAAACCAAAACCTGTTTGGGGAACAAACTGCATTTGTTTAATGATACATGAAAATATGACTCTGCACTCGGCACAGCGCCCGCCAGTAATTGGAAAGCAGAAAATGCCGAACTGTAGTCGGTGAGACTTTTACTGCTGCAAGAAAAACTGCTATGATTATAGCAGAAGACTGTGTTAGCTAAATAACTGCGCTTCTGGGGCTTAAACGCAGGGAATATTATCGCACATTTGTCTTGACAATGCAGTCCCTGTCTTATTAAGTGTGGGTTTGGTCCCACGTGGGCCGTGGTGAGCAAATATTGGATCGAGTTGGCACTTGGCAGTGACACCTGCAAAACAAAACACGGACGTCACTGGCAAATGCTGCGCTTATCCTAATTCAGAGCCACATGGGCTCCTAATTAGGCTTCTGAGCAACAGTTGGAGGTGGGTATTGAGGCTTCCAAACACAGAGAGGGGAGGGAAGCAAGCGTGCAGATGATTCCAGAGTCCTTGCCTCTGCTTCACTTGGCAACTACTCCACCCACCTCCTCACCACCTCCAAACCCAACCCGCTTTTCTCTGTCCTTTGCCTTGAGAGACAAACACCTGCTCAGGTTGGGTGTGGCTCTGCGGCTTGTTTCAAGTGTGGGGAGGTCCTCATGCCAGCGTGTTGGATTTGCTCTTGTGTTTGCAGTGGGGAAGGGGTAGAGGACCCAGAAATGCAGGAAGGGCCGTACTGTGCAGGGCATGGGTGAGAGGTGGCTGGGCTTCCTGCATCTTCTGAACGCAGCAGTTGGCCTCCATGAGAGCCCTTTTCTGTTGCCAGGAGAGAAACCCTCTTGACGGGCGTCAGAGCAGACACGTCGGGCCCATTCATCGTGTCCTCTTAGCTTCAAGCCTTCTGGACTAACCATAAACATATATCCATTCTGAAAGCAGCCTTACCTCCTGATTAAATAATGAAAGCTGATCTTCATCACTTAATGTGATAAACAGTGACTTTGACCTATCCAAGTATTAAACAAGTCAGAGACTGTAATATATATATATATATGTGTGTGTATACAGACAAACAGTCATGCTGTAGTGTTCTTTTTCAATGTAGTATTTTTGTATTAAAGAAAAAACTAAAAATGCAAGTGTTTAGATGTACATAGTTTCAAATAGTTTTGCAGGATGGAAAAAACAAAGGAAGCATTTCCTTTTCCCCTTTCCCAAAGAATCCACATACTCTCTACTCCGACTCCCAATTTCTAGAAGTAACTATTTGTACTCCAAGTACCTCTACAGATGTAAGAAGTTATTACTGGAATTACTGTTTCAATTTTGAAGATAAGTGACAGGAGGCTTTGAGAGGAGAGGACATTTGGTCAAAATTTCAGTGTCCAGAGGGTGTAGCACTTTAAAAAACAAAGATTTATTTACACATACAAGAACCTGGTCTGGGGTATAGGCCAGAGGTGTGTGGGGGGTGGGGTGTGAGAGGAGTCACTAGAGACAGAGTGGGGAGCAGAACAGGTGGATTAACTGAAACACACTGCTGAGGGGAGCAGCAGGGAGACAGGAGAGGAGACACACTGCTGCACCATGTGGGTCCCCTCCCTGACCTGGGCTCGCACTCAGGCTGCAGTGGCTGCTGATGACTTGACAGCACTGTGATTTAACCCCTGCACCACCAGGGAGGCCCTCCTGTTTGATTGTTTTAATAACATCATTAATATAGGAGCAGAGTTAAATGTTCAGACAGTGGGATGAGACCTATATTGGAGTTACTATCTCCAAACTGAAACTTGGACTATGTTAAAACAAATGCTGAAACAAAATGCATTTCTCACTATCACTTGAACATATTCCAGCTATGAAAATAAAGATTTATGATCCTCGAGGTGCATATCACTAACCATTAACAGTGTTTCACTCTAAGATAAGCCTTGACATATTGTCTCTACTCATTTAACTCTCAAGTTTTCATATTAGGGTCAAAATATTAGCATACTAATGGTATAACTACAGTGAGTTATGTTCTCCGTAGAAATTTTAAAACTCATCCTGCTTTGTGCATGCCATGTAAATCATCTGCTCTCACTCCTGGTGAAGCTACAGTGTCTACACGTCTTCCATGTGTGCCTACGTGAGCAACGTAATGGCAGAGCTCAGTCCACACTGCCTCTATCAATCATCATCCTCAGGCAGCCTTTAATAAGCACTAAGTGCTATTAGGAGACACTTTGCTACCATAGCCCCAAACAATGAGGTATTTAACTGTTTAATCCTATTTGAGAAAATGTTTTATTTTCCCAATAGAGCCTCTAAGATATTCCATTAACAAGAAGAGAATAGATGCCGGAGGATGTAGGAAATAATTTCCATATATCCCATTATAGTTTAGTTGGACAAGATGCCAAATCTCTATAAAAGAGAACATCAGAGAGAGCGTTGAGATTTTAAGTAATACTTGTTTCCATGAAAACATACACACACCTATTTTTCTTGATCATGTTTGCTTAAAAATGAAAAGCATGCAAGACAGCAAGTCATCTTGTCTAGGTTTTCCACTAGGAGACCTTTTAGCAGAGATGCTCCATTTTAATGAATGTGATTGATTGGGCACAGCATCTGATTTAGTGTTTTAAGGAGAAGGCTATCCGGGAGAAAACAAAACAGGTCTATTCAACTGTGTGCGACTTGGTCGTAATCACTTAGTTGATAATAAGTAAATGGGTACACTTTTTTAAAGGTCAACAGTGACTCATTCTCTACTCCGAGACGTAGACTGTCCTTTTAAGTGAAACCAGGGTGTCACGTCCACAATATTACTGTGCGCTTCCTAAATTTTTATGATATGTCCAGCAGAATTTCTTTACACAAAAATTATCAATCTGAAGCCAAAGGCTTTAGAGAGGAAAGAGTCACTTAGGTAAACTGAGACCGTACCCAGCTGAAAAGCAGATACAGCAGGATTCAAGAATTCCTCCCTAAGTGAGCTCATTGCTTTATATCCTATTCACCCCAAGTCATCCTCCCCACATTCTCTCCTTATCTCACCCAAACCAAGCAACCCCACAGAAAATAAATGAATAACATTAAACGAGAAAACAGATGAGGCACACTATCTCCTGAAAGCAACCGCACACTCGCTGCTCGCTGGTTGTGCCCTCTCCCGTCAATGCTGCTTATGGCTAAGTTGCTGAGTGAATGACACAGGTCATCAGCCCTTGGGATCGTTTTTCTCCAATTATAAAAAAAGAATTTTGGAATTTGTGAGCTCTAAGAGGCCTTGAACTAACAGCTTCTATCATTTGAGTTGGACTACCCAATGGAACCACACTGAGTCCTTAAGAAGGCTCTTCGGCTAACCTGGATTTGACTAGGAGTGGGGAGCTGGGGTGCTGGAGGTTGGGGGTAGGAACATTACACAGTTGCAGTCCCTGTCCTGTTTCATTAGCCGTTCACCTGAGCGCCGAGCACCCAAGCATCACTGCCTTACAGTCCACGCACCAAACCCTGAGAATTCAAAAAAAAAAAAGCTGTTGGACTGGATTGGACTGTATTTGCACAGATCATTTTCCCAAACCAGTTAGGTCAGGGTTGAAGTTAGAAGGCCCCACGAGGAGGAGAAGGCAGCATCATAATAAATGATGTCATTAGCCCCTGGAAATGTTACTTTCCCCATCGAGCCAGGCAACCGTGCAAATGTGTCCACGGAACCAACAACATCTTTTGAACTTTCCGTGTAGATGGACTTAGCCTTGCAGAGAACTGAAGCTTGAAATAATTTTAAAATACAGGCTCATAACTCTTATAAAGCTTACTTAAAATCAAGTAAAGCACATGTTTTGGAGGGTAGGACAGGAGAGGTGGTGGAGGAGGACCGTGGTCTTTCTTTGTACAAGTCCCTCTGTAGTGTCCAAGCCGCTCTTCTTTTGAGACAAATGTGCACATTCTTTCTTAAAAAATAAATTTAGAATCATCTATTACATATAGAAACCTAAGAGTATTTTCTCTTGTATAAAAAAGGTGCACTTTGGTGACATGGTTATTTTGTAAAGTGAAATCTAGTCTTATTGACAGCAAACAAGAAATACATTAAGTCAAGAATGAATTTGCAAAGCTGACAGGTATTTCCCACTGCTTCCAAATACCTGACCTTTATGCTTAACTCAGTAACTCATCTGATTTTGAAACTACCACCAGTGGGAATCCACCACCTCTGTGGAGAGCATTTTCATTTCGTGTACAGCACTTAGCTTCTTTTGTGCCAGTGGCCTCAAGGTCATGGCCGCTGGTGATGTGGAACTACTCCATTTCGAGCTGTAGACCAGTGTCCTCTGGAGGTGGGACAGCTTGGAAGACCACAGGGAGAAACAGAGGCATTTAGCTCCTTTTCATCATTCTTTACAATTTATTTTCTGAAACAGCAGGACCACTGGTCTAATATTAAATACCATTTTAAACTTCTTTTGGACGATTTCTCTGATGAGTTCAAAGATCTAGTTCTTTCTTTCTGCAGCTGATCTGATTCCATCCACCTAAATGGTCAGGCACCACTAGGCTTCGTCTTCGATTATGGTATAATTCCTTACAAATATAACTTGGCATTGACCAACCGTCTCTAACTGCAAACTCCCCAGATAGTGAATATGTGAATTTTAATAAGGTGAGAGTTCCTATTTACTCTCACTTTATTTCAGGATTAAACAGGATATTTTCATATAAACTTTGGTTTTACTGAGTTCAGTAAAATAAATTCTTGTTTAGATTATGTTGTACCGAAGAACTCACTAGATGCAAACTTTTATTTTGATTCCATTGCCTGGCTTTGCGGGAGTTCACTTATTGCATACATCTGTGGTGGAAAGTACATTTGCTTTTATATTGCATTTCTTTCAAATTGTGTTGAAAATCACTTTTACTCAAACCATCACAATATCTGTTCTCTGGCTCTACCAGGGGAAATATGGCATTGACTCCGGCAGTAATTCCTAGATCTACATCAGTGAAGTTAATTGTAGTGAACTTTACTTGAAAGTATATTTTACAGGCACAGTCAACTATAACAAAATCTGGAATAAAATAATTTGCTTTATTACTATTTTTAAACCTTACAAGATAAAGACATAGGTGCGCTCATGAGGGAAGAGGCGATGTAATTACACCATCTCATGGGGCTGACATTTGCCTCTCAGAACTTACAAATTCAGAACTTACCTTGGATAGTTTTACATGGGTTTACCATGGACCCTCCTTTAGCCTCGGTATCTTTAAAATCCCCAGCAACTTACCCTTTTCTGCTCAGTGGCCTTAAATCCAAGGCAAGTGTTCGGTGAACGATCCCATGGTGAAGAAGGCGTGATGGAGCAGGAGACCAACTGAAGGATGGAAGAGTCAAAGGGTAATGAGCATGCCCTGAATTTGGGGAAAGATACTTCTCTACGGACGCTAGCAGGAAACCTAAAACGCGCCACTTGGCCCATACTTGTCAAAACAAAACCCAGTGTCTTGGGTCCAGTTCGACCCGGCGTGATGTTTGGGGTCCGGCGTGATGTTCCGACAAAGCCGGACCCCGAAGGGCCGCTGGTCTTGTGGGAACAGGGCTGCACCTCCGGCTCCCGGTCTGGTTGCCTCCTGCCTGTGTAGCCGGGGGACTAGGCACTCGCCCTATGACGAGGGAAGTGCATTTTCAGTGTTATCCAAACCTCATCTTAACAACCTCACACACTTGTCCGCACGACCCTAAAGAGCCCTTGGTGATGGGAGGCGGGACGGAAGCCGCAGCAGCCCACAGTGGCTAAGGCTGGGGCGCGCGTCGTTCTGCTCTGCTTCGCGTCGCGCTGGTCATTTGTTCCTCCAACAGATCTCACGCTTCAGGAGCGCCGTCAACAGGACCCATTATTACGTGTGCAGAACTTAGAAATGATGCCTCCCATGAATATTTCCTGAAAAATGTGCATAATGAATACTCCAGCTGGGAGACAAATAAGCATAGATAAAAGAAAGATTTCTCCCACTAATGAAGCAAGTAACACAGCTTTGTCCAAAAAATCAAAAAATGATTACACACACTCACACACACGCATGAAGCAATACGTATGCTGAGCGAGCTTGCTTTATATCTATAACCAGCAGAATACAAGACGGCAAGTGTTTAACAGCAAAAAATGGTGTTACATTGTAGCTGTATTACACTGGATAAAATAAAGGCATCTTAAGCCCTGAAGTTGTTCCAGACTTGATTTCTACTCTTTTTTAAGTGGAAGTATAATCCGTTCTTTTAAAGTTCTTAAAAATGAATTTAAATCTTTTTTTAAATTAAAAAAGTATTTTTAACATTGACTTTTGTAACACTGTGTTATGTAAGGTAGGCACTATTATTATTATCCATAGTTTTCAGAGGTGTATGAATGTTACCTCACACTGCTTAGATAATAAGTGATTGGAACCAAGACTTGAGATGGTATCTTGGGAAGTGAGTGACGTGTTCTACTCTATACTCCTGGTCTTCTATTAATTATGATGATAATGAGATTATACCAGAGTGGTGAAATAATGGTTTTCAAGATTTTCATCATTTATTAGTGTCATGGATGTTTTATAAAGACTTTTACAGATACCATATTTTTCTCAAATTCCTGGATCTTCTTGAATATAGTACAAAATTTCATTTGTTACAGTGCTTTTCTTGAAATTATACTCCTTTTTAAAAATTTTTGTCATATTCAAAATATTTTTGAAGTTCTGTTACAAAATATTTTTGAAGTTCCCCTACCTCACAGTATCTCCTCACATATTCTGGTTTGTAATATCACAGATTTCTGGCTCTGATTTTAAGAGTCTTAAAAAAAGCTTAAGTATAATTCAGTTTCAGACATTTTATTTGAGAGTTTAAGCCTATAGATTCTATGTCAAAGACTTTTATAATACATGCCAATGGACAAGTTACAATTTTAAATATATTGTTTTTTTAAAATGAAATATGACATGGACAAATCAATTATTAATGGAAAATTTAAAATATACCCAAAGCATATAATTTTCATGCTGCCTATTACATAGATAATTATCTTTGTGATGAAGATTTGTGTCTTTACCAGTTAGTTTGAATAAAATTTAACATTGTTTTGCATTACATTCATTCTGACATGGGGTGCTAATATTAATGTAATTAGCAAATGGAATTGATATAATTGAGGAGCAGATTAAGTATTTTGTCATTAGAGTTAATACAACTATTTTCTCCCGTAAGAGTTTCCCTGATTTGACCTTTTTTTTAAAGATTCTGAGTAGTTTTAAATAATGGTTCATTTCCTAAAATACCTAACACAACACAACTGCTTACAAAGTGTATTTGTGAGAATTTGAAAAGTAAATGTTCTAATTACTTTTCGTGAAGGAGTTTATTGAGTGTTCATATAATTATCAAATAATGAGACCATTATATTGTTATTTCCCATAGTGGAAATATTTGTTCAAAAATGTTATCTAGAAAACACTTGCATGCAGGCTCACTCTTCAAGGGTTTAGAAATTATTGAAATGCTATTCAGAAAATCAGAGGAAACCACAGTAGGTAAAAAAAAAACAAACATGCCATTAAGAATGCGTGAAAGATAAACATTAAGTTTAATATTGTTCAAATGAATTCCCCTCTCATGTCCAAAAAAGGACAAAAACAAAAATTAAAAAGGGAGCAGGGGGGACGTCCAGTTCCATGAAGTCGGTAGACCAAGCCACTTTCTGCCTTCTCAGTGTGAAATGCCCACATATGCATCTAAATAGTACATGATGATTAAATATAAAGCTGTATGCACAAAATAAAGTGAGGCCCCGGCGACTGGAAAGGCAGAGAAGGCGGGCGGGGGCCAGGGAAGACATCGTCTTCCATCCCCGGAGTGTCAGGACACGTGAACTCACAGACCCAGGCCGAGCGATGTCACAGCTGTCACAGCTATTAGGAGTCGGGAGTGAAATCTGCATCCGTGACACGGGAGGTCCTCACGGCATACACAGTGAGCGGAGACTTAGAGAACCAGGTCCCCGCGTGGTCCCTGGCAAGGAAATGCCTGCACTCTGCGCAGGAATCATGACTATCTGAAAACACAGCCGAGACTGGGTGGTAGGGCCCCCCCATACCGCTATCAGGGGGGCTGCACCAGTCCACATTTCCACCAACAGTGTGGAGGGTTCCTTTTTCCTCATGCCTTTCCCTAAACCACATATTGTTGTAAACTAATGTTGCCTCAGCTAGAAGATTGTTAAAGAAGAAAAACAAAATCCCTGCTTGGTGGCCACAGTCTCCCCTCGTCCCCTGGGTATGTGCCTCAAGACCCCCTGGAAGCTTGAAACCCCTGAATGTACTGAGCCCTACATTTTTTTCTTATATGTACCTATTATAAAGTTTAACTTATAAGTTAAATGCATTAAGGGATTAGCTAGAATAACTAATAATCAAATAGAACAATACACTGTAAGATAAATGATACTACATGCACGTAGACAGACACAGCCTGAACTCCTGAAGTTGTGAATTCAGAATTCCGAGTATCTCAATGGGATTCCACGCCTAAAATTTGCCATCACTGTGAAAATGGGGCCCAGTTCAGGTTCAGGTCATCCTCTGAGGCTGCAAGAAGCAAGTGTCAGCTGCTTCCCAAGGACAATCCCATGCTTGAGGCCCACGTGAACTCCACAACATAAAACAAAGGCTGGTCCTTCTCAGGTCTAACCTACCTCCCGACCCTCAAGCACACTTGCAGGGGAAGAACCACACCTAACGAGCTAAAAAACTTACAAAAAGAGGAGGTAAAAAATGGGATCCTTGTATCCATAACAAGGTGATGGGAGACATGTATAAAATGGAAGGCTGGGCACTGTACCCCCCAAAACTTGAGATAACAGGAACCTGAAAGCTCCCCATAAACTATATATGCTTCTAAATCATCAGCGATAAGGAAGAATAAATGTAAACTATGATGACAATTATAGCTCATTATGAAAAAACTAGCAAGAAGCCTTGGAAAAGTCCGAATGGAATATCTAGAAATAAGTTAGGGTGTGATTGAAATGAAAAACTTAGTGCATGCCTTGGAACAGAACCTACCCTCATGTAGCCAGTCCGAGGGCAGGTGGGCAGAGCTGACCATCGACAGAACACCTTTTCAAGTTCTAGTAATTGTCTACACGGTTCCTGGGCTGCTCCTTTCACGGTGTTGTACACTTACCTTCATCCTTTTCTTGAGCCTCTCGATAGCTGGTTTTTCTGAACTAAAGTATGAAACTCGAGGGGAGATCCTGAAAGTCCTCCATGGCAATCTGAGACCCCAAGAATGTGGCAAGCCCACCCTCAACCTTCACCCCTCTGATCCCACCATCCCGGCAGCACTGCAGGCTAAGCCCACTCTCTGACATCTCCTCTGAGCCCTCTTCCTCAGCTCTTAGAGAAAGTATCTTTTCTACTCTAGGTCTGAGAAAGGAAGGTTGGGAGGACTGGTTGGGGGTCCCTGCCCTGAGAGGTACAAACTTCCCAGGGAGAAGTGTGATTTCAACACTCAGACTGAGAGATAAGATACACACGGAGGAGAAATTCCATGAAGCCCAAGTAGGAAAACTCATCAGTTACTGCTTTTCTCCTTGATCCAAATGGATTGGGTGTGATTGCTTGTACTCCGAATACTGAAAGCAAAGTACAACATAACTAAGATTTAGTAAGATTGTGTATTTAGTGAAGAACTGAAAGTTTTGTGTGTGACATGTAACATCTGTTCACAAGTGTTTTGAAGCAGAGGAATTCAATGGAACATAATTAGAATTGGTTTATAGTCTCATTAACTCCTATCACTAGATACATATGGGAAACTTTCAACATATCTATTTGCTATTAGGTAGGTAAACTTCTAAGTTGATAGGAGGCCTCTGAAACATTTTTGCAATTACCCTAATTTACAGATGAGATGTTGCTATTAAAAGACGTATAAGGGAGAATTAATGATTTCTTCATTATTCATGATTATTATCATGTCACATAGAATTATGTGACATAGTTCTTAATACCTCTTTTCATTATTTTATACTGTTGAACTAAAACTTCTAGAAAAAATCTTCAAGTTTTAACAGTGCCATATGCAGACTGGTGGAGGAACAACTTTTATTCCCTTTGTGCTTTTCCGTATGTTCTAACATCCTTTGTTTTTCTCTCTTCTTACAGTCAACATTCGTTATCTTCGTAAGTAGAAAAATCTTATTAAAGCATCTGTAGTCACCTTTCCTGTGAACTTACCCCGACTGCTTTCTGCTGGGATCTGGCTCCTTTCTACTCTCATTTCCCACTTGCTGCACTCTGTACGTGTCTGTGCCATCCACCTGCTGAAATGCACTCTCCCCAGCCGATAGCCCACATTGCCCTCTCACGGCTTATGTTTTTAACGACAATGTCTGTGCTCAGAACATTAAATATGCTGATGAGTCCTGGTGCTCAGTGGGTTGACAGTCCCCTGCCAACATCAGTTGGCAGGCGCCTGGTTCTCCATCCTCTCGAATGGCTGTTTGCCTCCCCGTGCTGACCGAGACTGTCATTTTCCCGAAGCCCCCATTGTTGCAAATTAACTGTTGCTGGCAGTAGTTCACAGGCTGTTTCCAGGCATTAATTTATGATATGTGCATCTATTTTCTCCATGCAGACCAACACAGCACAGAAGGTCTTCTGAATTTCAGCCCTTACTCATCCAGGCAACTTGATTGGAAAAACAAATCTCTGTTGGTTTTTAGCGACTTCTGCTATCTTGCAGTTATCATCACAATAATGGGCATTTGAGTTTCTTTTCCTAAGTGCACTCATATTATTTATTGCATTGATTGAACTCACATACAAAAAGGAGGCCAAGTTCTCTGTATGTCGGTTATCTCAATAATAATACAAGTGGCTGGCAAAATTTCTTCTATCTCAACTATTATTTTATTAATTTAGGGGCATGGGACAAATCAAACTATATCTGATGGAAAGAGCTGAACCTAACAGCAGAGCTTCTCATGCTGGTTTCTTTTTTTTTTAATTCCTTCGGAAATGAGTAGAAGGATTACTGCTTGCTGCTGCATTTAGCTTAAGACAATTTCAATGTATCATCTCATGAAAGTCACGAGTGAACATAAAATGTTTTCCTCCTCATGCCCCAATCCCCCTCTGAATGTGTGGGGGCACACGGCAGACACCCCACAACCGCACTGTTGATGTCAGCTCTGGAAGGAGATGCTGTTCCATAAAGAAACACTCAGGCTTGTCATTCTGACTCATGAGCTCAATAATTCTCATAAAAGACCAGCTTCCAAGAAACCTCTGAGGTCAGAGCAGTGTGTGTGTGTGTGTGTGTGTGTGTGTGTGTGTGTGTGTAGAACGTGGACGCAGGCCAAAGGTGTGAGGGGTGAGAAGATTCACCAGAGACAGAGTGGGGAGCAGAACAGGTGGATCTACTGAAAAATGCTGCTGAGGGGTAGCAGTGGGGAGACAGGAGAGGTCGGCTGCACCATGTGAGGTCAGTTGCCTGGCCAGGGATCGAACTCATGCTGCAGTGGTGACATCTCTAGGACTTAACCCCTAGGCCACCAGGGAGGCCCTCAGGTCGAGTAACTTAATGTTAAAATTGGGATCTCCGTGGGCCCTCCCCTGGTGGCGCAGTGGGTTAAGCAACACGCTACAAAACGCAGCCACTGCAGCACAAGTTCGACCCCTGCTGCCGACCAGAGAGGTGACCCACATGGTGTAGCAGACCTCTCCTGCCTCGCCCGCTGCTCCCCTCAGCAGTGTGTTTCAGTCAATCTGTCTGTTATGTTCCCCATTCTGTCTGTGGTGACTCCTCTCACCTCCCACGACTCTGGGCTGTACTCCAGCTCTTGCATGCATGAATAAATAATTCTAAAACAAAACAAAAAAAATTTTAAAAAATTGGGATCTCTGTGTATGCTCAGTTGTTGTGACTCTCTCACAAGTACATAAACACATGAGCACTCACTCTGAAATTCTAAGTAAACATTTAGATTTTCCTTTTCCAACTACACACTAAACAGATGTGTATTCTAAGTGCTCTGATTGACATGAGCAAGAAGGTGAGGCCCTGTCGTCATGGGGCTTATATTTTGATGGGGAAGTTCAAGATGGCCTTGGTATTAATGGGAAATTAAAATGTCAGATCGAAAGAGGGTGTTTTAAAATCTTGAAATCACTTAATTCACTTCATCATGGTATCAGTGGAGATTGCTACTTCTAATGTTTTAAATGGTACTTCATGTTGCTAGAATTAGATGACCCCCGCATATCTCTAACGCAGTTAATCTAGGCCTTCAAATAAGTTACGTGAGAATAGAGTAGTTGAACACGTAGTTGAACGTTGTCAATAAAGCAAGAAAATATAATATCTATGAATAGAACTATCTTACTAAATATTAACAAATAATTGTATTTTTTAAGTTGGCAAATGCTATCTAAATAACAGAATGTTGAAATTACAAGCAGGATAATTCTGTAATTCTAGTCACTGTTCCTCATATGTATTCAAACAAATGTTTTAAAAAAACATCCTGTCCAGCATGTGGTTTACTTTGTGAGTTTTGATTTTTCCCTAAAGTTCTTTCATAAAATTCTTTTAATACAAAAGTCTTGCAAGCCTTGAGTCTTTACATAATAATCAAAGCCAGCAAAACTATGGTGATCTAGACGTACACATCATGGGATGAGAAACAGTCGCCTCTATTCCCAAGCTAGGAGAAAAATGCTCACCTTTTGCAGGTGTAAGTTAGCGCTGCCAATTTTAAATGAAGCTCATTTGAAGGCTGTGTTATATATAAACCATTAGTATAATAGGGCAATTAAGTCTCCTCCCAGGGTAAATGAATAACCTGCTGATGCAAGACTTTGTAAATGCTGTCACCGAGCGCCAAGGAATAGGATATATATTACATAGCATAAATCTGCCCAGGCAGTGTGTGAATGAGTGGAAACATACACGCATTAGGACAGTTCTTTGTTCTCATGGTGACATCTGGACAAGTGGGGAAAATCTGCACAGGAAGGATTAGTAGGCCCTCTTTGGAAAGTGAGTTTACACTTTGCCTCATAATTTAAGACTTTTTTCTCCTAATGATCTAAGAAAATGGTAAAGACCAGCTAATATGGTGCAGTATGGGATTTTCAGATGGGTCATGGCTTTGCTCACAGGGAGAACAAAAGCCAGCCTCTGAAGGCATCTGGATCAGACAACAGAGTGCAATTTCTTTAGAATTCTGCCTCTGTTCCCAGAAGGAGCATCTGGAGTGGAAAAAGTACACCTCGTGCCTCTAATAAAGTCTCAAATGAGCCTTCTGTTAAACAGACAACCTGACTGTAGAAAAGTAAGATCCAGCATGTCTGCTCACCCTGATGACCCCGGGGCAGAACGGGCTGGGAGAGAGGAAGAGAGGGCAGTTGGAACACTGCGTCTGAACCACTGGAAGTCAATCAACACGTGTGAAGTAACGTCTCAAGGAAGAAACACTTGCAAAATTAGCACTGGCCATGAAAGGTCCTCCCCGGTAGAGATGGTCAGGAGCGAGAACAGACACAACAACAGCATCAAGCTTGTGGCAGGGGCTGCACTGACAGGCGAAGAGGCTTGAGGAATGCACTGCACTTGGGGAGAGGAATGGGGACACCACTCCTCTGACGGCCTCTGGGCGCCAGAGAATGCACACATGAAAGTGAACGTGAACTTGATTTCCCCACATTTACCTCATAAAATGGCGGCCTCTCTTTATGTAGCTAATACAACCACGAATAGTAAACATGATCTTGCAATTCCAAAGAACTGGAGTTTCTTGGATCTTGACTATCCCACTTACACGTTTCCGTTCATTGTTATATTTTCAGAGACTTTGCTTTTGTCTCTGAGGTCTGGTTGCCTGGCCAGTCTTTCAGAAGGGGGCGCTTGTGTTCGTCACCTTGTTGAGTATGCTGCTTTTGATTCTTAGCAGCCTGATGATATAGGTATGTTGGTGAAATGAAATTCCTGTTTGTGTTGGTGAAAGGCCAGGGGTTTGAACTCTACTGAAGAGATACCACCTCACACCAATAAGAATGGCACATATCAAAAAAAGTAGCAACAACAAATGTTGGTGAGGATGTGGAGAAGAAGGAACTCTCTTACACTGCTGGTGGGAATGCAAGCTGGTCCAACCATTATGGAAAGCAGTATGGCGGTTCCTCAATCTACTAGGA
>JAGFMF010011444.1:445887-476437 GCA_019455555.1 Galemys pyrenaicus | reverse complement strand
ACTGGAAGGGATTATGCTCAGCGAAGTAAGTCAGAAGGCAAAAGAAAAATACCAGATGGTTCTTCCCCTAGGAGGAATATAAGAGAACCAAATAAAGATTAAGGAAAGGAATAAGAACAACAACAATAATAACAACAAGAAAGACACAAAAACCAAAAATGAAAAGACAAAGACAAACTGGGGACACTTGGTGGGGAGGGCGGAGGGGAAGGGTGGAGAGCAGACGGGAGCACGGGGGACTGAGATGATGGTGCACTGGTGTTACAGTGATGGGGATTACAAATGATGTCAAATATATGTAAATCTAAAAAATTTATATATATAAAAATAAAGTAATAAATAAGTCAAAAAAAAAAAAAAAAAAACAGGGCATGTGCTCCAGAGCAGGGTCTTGGTGCTTAAGAGGACAAAGGAGACAGCAGACAATGAGCCTGATATCCTCAATGCTGCTTCGTTCCCTTTTCCCAGCTTGACCTGTTTTTCTTTGCGTATAGAGTCTCTGTGGTTTCCTCCCTGTCTCCTCCCTCTCCCATCCACTATTTTCACCTGATTTCCTTCAGGGCTCCACTCTCCTCCCTTCTCAAACTAGGTGGCTTAGATGGGGCTGCCATACAGCCAGTTTCAGGGCTCACACCTACTTTTGTTCAATCACAGTCTTTAGGAATGGTTCAATCAGCTAACAACATAGAAGTCATTCCAAGGCTCTTCCTGGAACCAGTGGGTATCGGGCTTTCTCTTTCTGCTGAGGATGTTTAATCTAACAACATCTATGCCTGGAGCTTTGAAAACCGCACTGGGAGAAGGTCCTTCCAGAACAAACCCAATGGAGGAGAACTGGAGCCAAGATATAGCACATGTAAGGAAAACAAATTCTTGGCAATACAATTTGAGAAGTCTTAATCCAGCCATTGTAGAGGTGAACTGACTATTTCAGTCCTGGAAACCATTACCTCTCTGCTTCCTTGGAGATAGACTGAGTGATATTTCTTATACAACAAGGGACTTTCCAATGTGTGCGTGTGTGTGCTTGTGTATGTAGTCTAGGCTTCATAATTATTAAACTGATATACTTAGTTTGTATAATTCCTCACAATCCTAAACATATTCTCATACATTTACTTTTGCCTTTGACACACTGAATAAAAATAACTTATACTTGTTCCATTTTCTCCTACATCATGTTCTTGGCTAATTCCCCTGGGATTCCCTGGGTGCGCCTCTACTTTGGAATGATTTACAGTCCTCCTCTTCCTTTGCCAATAACTTCATCATGTGGCTACTCCTCCATCTGGAGGGGGAGTGGGGGAGCTGTTCTGCACAAGAACAACTCCAAGCCAAAATACTCGCCTCTCCCCCGCACCCAGGAATTTAAAAAGTAAAGAAAGCTTAGTCTACTGAAAAAATGCAAACTGAGATTTTCAACATCTTAGTATATTTCTTCAATCATGAATGAAACATCCTTTTTGTACAGGGGAAAAGAAGATGTGGCGAAAAGTAGTATTTTCGCCTTGAAATGATGCAAGTGCCCTCCCCACTCCCCTGCTGCCTCTCTGTTCCTGCGTCAGAACTCTTCAAGAAAACAAAATGGAGGCTTCATTATTGCCTTCAAAATGGATGACGGGCAACATGGCTGTGAGGGCGTCGAAGGCGTTGTTGTGGATGAAATTATCATAACTGCTAAAATGGAAGCAAAAGACTGGACACTGACCCTTAGGAGTGGCTATTTCAATACCTCTCTTGACTTTATAAAGCCGTGCTCCTAGCTGACCGACCTCCAGACAGAATGGCAATGAATTCCTACGTCACCATGACAAAGCGTTACTCACAAAGAACAGAAAAGCATGCAGTTATTTTTCGAAGATTTTTGCGTCCATGGGAAACCACCTGTCTGTTACAGAACCAAATATCTGAACCATATACACATACATATGTGTACACACCCCACACTTTGCTAATATATCAATATACACCAGCAAGGGTGACCTAATTGGATGGGGTGAGTCATCATTTCTTGAGCTTTAATTATTCAGGTGCATTTTCTGCTTAATGACAGGGCCAAAAATTACTGAAACAGAAATAAGAGAATTGGCTCACAGAATGAAACAAAACTACAAACATAAGCATAATGATATAATAAGTATAATCGTAAGTATTAAAGTATAATTATAAAAGTATAAACACAAAGGGATTATAATAAAAGTATATTATGTAATTATATTGAATTGAGAAATGTTTTACCTTTCTGATCATGAAAACAATTTATGCTTTTGAGTAGCACAGAACATTACAAAATACAAGGTGAAAATCCCCAATGATCCTCTGTCCAAAGTAAATCATTATAAGTCATGTAATTCCTCTTTTTTGACCTTTTTGTGACCACACATATAGGCATAATGTTATTTTAAAACAAAATGTGATCATGCTACACATGATGGTTTTATTTTTTCTAATAAAAAGTTTTAAATAGAATCTTTAAGAATCTATGGCTAAACACACACATATTTTTGAAAAAATAAGAAGATATTATATACTGATGGCCAACATGAATTTTCTTTATCAGTACATGGATATTAAAGTTTTGAGTCATTTTGTATCAGTGCCATTGAAATCATTTATGCTTATAAGATCCTATTATAAGATCCTGTATCTAAAGGAAAGCATATTAGAGAGTTTGATTTTATCAAGTTATCCTTCAGGAAAAGTATCTAACATCAGAAGGACCAAAATGTTCCCACATCACATCTAACACTCATGCCTTTTGCTCATCAGATGGGTGATAAATAACTGAGCTGCGTCTTCTTCATATCCGCCTATAATTCTCATATTATTATTAACGGTGAGGCTCTTTGTATGTACCTGCACTGCAAAAACAAACATGTGTTGTTCACGTGTTACTTCTTAGAACGAACCGTTGTTGGGGGTTGGATATGCAAATACAAACGGCACTCAGCCGAATTAGCAAGCCTCTGTCTCTCTTGAGAAGTTGATTCCTCCAATACATTGAAGAAAAGCCACTATTTGGTGTGCTGGAGCTAGCTAACACAATTGGAGAATCCACGCGGCCCACGTGAAGCGTAATTCCGGAGCTGGGCTTCCAGCAGGACGCGGAGGACACAGCAGCCGGGGCTCGGCAGCAGGCATTGGCCAGGCCTGCGTGGCTGAGACGCCCACGGCGGCCCCAGCGCAGGCCCAGTGGTCAGCGCTGGGCGAGGACGTCCAGTGGGCAGAACGGGCCAGGCCTGGTCAGCTCGGAGCGCGCCGCCCGGACCTCGGCCGCCGCGGTGCTCAGTTCTGGCTTTGCCTTTCCAGCCCGAGACGACCAATGCTCTGCTCCCGCTTTGCCTGTGACTGGCGGGCGCACGGGTGCAGGGCGCGAGAGCAAACACCCCGCGCCGGCGCTGGGCACCCCGAAGCCAAGGTCTGGGGGGCAGAGTAGATGGCCCTGCGCCGAGGGCTGACCCGCTCCTCGCAGGGAGAGCTCTGGCCCCCTCGCTCCCGCCAGCATCTGAGCGCTGACTCTTTCCCCGTCGAGCTGGCCACCGCCACGTGAGTCCCAGGGCCCGGCGTTGCGCTTACAGTTTAATTATAAAGCGACACTGAGCATCTGTGCCCTGCCACTCGCCTGAGTGCTAATCTAAGATGGCAGCTTCTTGGGTGGAACGGCACCCCTCCTTCACTCTGGGCTGCGCCCCACGGGGCTGGCGTGGACACCGTTCCGCCCCGGTGGTCCACAGCTATTTAACACCTTCTCCCACGCTGGGATCTCTGCAGAAGGACTCATTAATTAGGTGGACAGGAGATAAATGTATCTGTAACAGCGGCAAGGAGCCAAGACCCTCTCTTCCCGAGCGTCCAGAGAAGTTTCTGGAACCCAATCCATCTTCAGAGTCAGTAACGTGGGTTCAAGAGGGTAACACTGACATGAAAGAATGCCATTTCAAAAGTCATTAAAAATGAGATGGACTGACTTATTCGATGACATTCTCTTACCTAAGTCCCCGCCCCCGAAGAGTTACTAAGCAACAGTCTTGGCGCCTGTCCAGTGTGGAGCTGACACAGCTCCGGAGACTCCTGCCGCCTTCTGAGAGCCACCACATAGCGTCACTGGGCTTTATTTCAGGAGCTAGCAGCAATGAGGCTACTCATAAAACATACCCAAACTGGCATTCATTTGGATAAAATTAGGGAGACTTTTATGTCTGGGAAATGACATTCTTTGAACCAGAAATATTTTTTTCACTCACATGTTCCTCTTGACCGAGGTCTTTGATAGAGCTCATGTAGTTAGGTTTTCCTTTTTGGAACATCAGTGCCTCTTAATGTTTTGACTCAGTTATTATTCTGCAGGCCAGGATGAAAAAGGTTGTCTTTATTTATTTGTTTTAAGATTTATTTATTTATGCACACAAGAGCAGGGATACTGGCCAGAGCTGTGGCAGGTGAGAGGACTCACCAGAGACAGCGAGGAGCAGAACAGGCAGATCGACTGAAACACACCGCTGAGGGGAGCAGCAGGTGCGGCAGGAGAGGTCTGCTGTGCCCGGTGGGTCCCCTCCCTGGCCGGGGATCCAACTCACAATGCTGTGCCGCGGATGCTTCACAGTGCCGGTCTGCCACCAAGGAGGCCCAGTTGTCTTTATTTTTAATGCCTTTTTTTTTTTCCTTTCAGAATAGTTTTACAGTTAACAGATAATTTTCAAAACAGTAGAGTCCCCATATTACCTCAACCACATTCCTCCAGTGTTAAAATCTCACATTGATTTGCTACATTTGTGACAATTAATGACAACAGTTACCTTCTTACTTTCTTCTGAGGTAACATTGGTTGACCACACTGTGCTTGATCAGTGGGAGGATTCCACCTCTTCAGATAGACCACCCAAACCCACCACCAAGACACCCAGTCCTCACCACAGGATGACGGAGTTTGGTTTATCAGAATTCATTTTCTATGAAGATCCTTTTTCCAAGATGTCTCTCCAAAATGAGACTTTCTATGACAAGGGATAACTTGTGTGGAAGGTGGTGATGACTGTGAGAATGGTCTGACTAGAATGTTGGCCGAAAGGGTCAACAAGGATGAAAACTGGGGAGATTTTATGGACTTGCGTATCCTGTCCATTTACTTAAAATCATCATAAAAGGAGGGGCAGGGGACCTCCCTGGTGGCGCAGTGGGTTAAGCAACACACTATGAAGCCAACGCAGCCACTGCAGCATGAGTTCGATCCCTGCCGTCAGCTGGGGAGGGGACCCACGTGGCGCAGCAGACCTCTCCTGTCTCCCCGCTGCTCCCCTCCGCAATGTGTTTTGGTCAGTCTGCCTATTCTGCAACCCACTCTGTCTCTGGTGCATCCTTTCACCCCCCCACACCTCTGGCCTGTACCCCACTGCTTGTATGTATAAGTAATATAAATCTTTAAAGGAAAAAAAGGAAGGACAGAATCTGGTAATAAAAATATTTTGATTCTGAGGAAGATAGTCTCCCTTTGGGGCTTACATTTGAGGGATAAACTACATGTTGCTATTTAAATTCTGCTGCAATCAGACATTTATTCTTAATGCTGCAGATGAACCAAGCACGGGGAAAGTGGTTATGCTTGGAAAGATGCCTAGTAGTGGAGCCCAGATATGTTTTCTGCCACCTCCGAAGTCAAGATCATCCCGTGCTGAAGCTCGGATGTGCATCCTGGGAAGGGCTGTGTGCTTGTAAGCTTCTTTGCTTTGCCTTCACTGTGTCTTGTTTTGTCAACAGGATGAAAACTTTAAAGGCTAATAACACCTTGCCAAACCTCATATTTTCGAGTATTTGAAATGAAATGTCCCAAATTTTATGGCTTGCTGTTGTCAGCACTTATTTTCAGGTATATTTTTACCAATGAAAAGGCAATACATTAGTGTTTAAAACTCCTCTTTCCTTTTTGTTTTTAAAGAGAAATGTGAGGAAAAAATCATATTTGTCTTTCAAACATCTCTGTCCCTTTCTAAGAAGAGCTGTAGTTTTTATGATTCTAATTTTATTCTTAAAAATGTTTGACATTAGGGGCCTCCCTGGTAGTGCAAGGAGTTAAGCACCGCACTGTGACACATCTGCAGCCACTGCAGCACAAGTTCGATCCCCGGCCAGGGAGCTGACCCACATGGTGCAGCAGACCTCTCCTGCCTACCCGCTGCTCCCCTCCGCAGTGGACTTTAGTCAATCTGCCTGTTCTGTTCCCCACTGTGTCTCTGGGGAATCCTCTCACCCCTCATCCCTATACCCGAGTTCACATATGCAGAAATAAATCTTTTTTTTAAAGTTTGACTTTATATTGGCATTTTTTATTCCTACCAGAAAAGATACCCTAGATTAAATTACCTGTGGTTGTTTTCTGCTTTGGGATGCAGGAGAAGAGCAATGTCTGCTAAGGTCAGAGTTTCTGGGTCTCAAGAGGAATAAAAACTCTGGGTTAAGGCAAGGAACAATTGGATTTTGGGTACAAAGACACAATAGTTTTTTTTAATGCTTTGTAAAATCTTTACTTACTGGTACTTGGTAATCTTTCACTAGGTTTAGGTACACTATAAGCACATGGTCATTAGTTATAAAACTAAGAAAATAACAATGCCTACTGTTAATGTAACAGAGGGATGAATGATACAATAACTAGGCAGTAAATAAAAAAGATTTTCCCACTTATGACATTAAGAAAAAAAATTGTAATGTCTATTTTTGTTTCCATAATTAATCTTTGTTATAAAAGTCTTACAAATTGAATATTTAGTCAAATGTAAACATTGCTTGATTCATTACCATTTAAGAATAACATTACTTTTGTTTATCTTTTTTCACGAGTAACACCATATGGTATATGTCTTTCTTCTGTTAATTTATTTTGTTTAGCATAGTGCCCTCCAGTTCTATTCATGTCATTGCAAATAGCTAGAGTTTATCTTTTTTGATAGCTGAGTAGTATTCCATTTTGTGTATATGTGTATGCATATATGCATGTATATATGTATATGTACACATACATGTATGAATATGCATATAGGTTTATATGTGTATATGTACAGTGCATCTCTCTCTCTCTATCTCTCTCTCTCTCTCTCTCCTTCCTAGTCCATTCATCTGTCTTTGGGCAGTTAAGTTGTTTCTATCACTTGGCTACTGTAAATAGCACTGCATTGAACATAGGAGAGTATCCATCCTTTTGATTCAGTGTTTTTGCACTCTTTAGATAGGCCTAGGAGTGTAACTGCTGGCTCATACAGTAGATCTGTTTTTAATATTTTGAAAAACTTCCATACTCTTCCATTTCTATCAGTGGTGTACAAGGGTTCCCTTTCCCTCACACACTCACCACACTTACTGTTTTTGGTCTTTTTGATATGGGCCACTGTGACAGGTGTGAAGTGACACTCATTTCAGTTCTCATTTGCACTTCTCTGGTGGAAAGTGATGTTGGTCATTATTTTCATGGGTCTATTGGTCACCACCTCTTTGGCTTCCTTGTAGATGCACCTACTTAGCTCTTCTGCCCATGTTTTGATTGGGATATTTTCTTCTGTTTAGTTGTATGAGCTCTATGTTGATCGTGGGTATCAGCCATTTGTCAAATGTATGGTGTGCAAATTTTCTGCCATTCAGTAGGGAGTCTTTTTATTAAAGTGGTGTTTTCTTTCACTGCGCAAAAGCTTTTTAATTTGATGTAATCCCAATTGTTTACAGTCTCCTTTGTTTTTGTTGCTATTTGAGATGGATCCACAAAGCCAATGTCATAGTGTTTTGTCAATGTTTTCTTCACTGTATTTTATGGTTTCAGGTTTACATTCAAGTATTTTATCCATTTTGAGTTTATTGGAAGAAAAGTACCTGTTTTAAGTTTATTAAATAGAAAATGGATATCCTTTGAAAATATAAACCAGAATTATTTTTTTAAAATTCTTGGATTAATAGTAATATTTAGCTTTGGCTATATTGGCACTAATGATGAATTTGAACAGTCACTGCAATGTCATTTACCACAAATATATTAGGAGACAATGATACATTGCATCAATATATTTAATTTCAGTAAAATATCATAAATCTTTTGAAAATAATGATCTTTCAGGCCATAAATTGACTCATGTTCTTTTAGATCACATTATATTATCTCTCCAGACTAGCATCTCCATCATCTGATGGAAGAAACATATACAAAGCTGACCTTCATGCTAGTGGCAGCTCATTTATATTGAACTAATTAATACTAACTCTCAGTTGACCACCCACTTTATTTTAGTGGGCATTAGCAATGTCAACTTAGTCATTTCCTGGTCTCAACATCTGTGAAACAAAATGGCGTTCAAGAAGGAAACTAAGAGTTAACTTATTTGATTGTGCAGCATGCATCCTGGTTGAGAGTATTTTTCATTCTTAACTATTCGGGATGCTGTGTACAATCCATCTGCAATTGGGAGCTGGCATGGTGCTGTCCTTGGAACCACTGCATATTCCTATTATGTCTTTCTCATCTTGATAGCAGAGAAAAGACCATGTTCAGCTCTACCTAATGCCAGACACCTGCTCCAATTGTCTAGCTTGGTCCACATGATCTAGTCATTTTCAGGATTTTTATAAACTTATACTGGAAACAATTCTGGCAGAAGACATACTTTCACTGAAGCACTAGCTTCTGCTTTCACCTTCATGCTCATTCTCTGAGTGCTGCCAGCCATTTTCCTTTCCTTTTCATCTTCTCCTTTCTTCCTGTTAATTTTCACTACTAGGTTGCCTACCTATGAAGTAATACTCTAAAGATTTCCTTGGTACATTTATGAAACAATCTCTCTTCTAGAGATGATCAGATTGAGCTGAAAAGGTGTTTGTTTAGATTATACCCATGAAAATCCTGAGACTATCCTGTAATTTTAACAAATAATGGCAGCCTAGTTAGCTATCTCACCTGTCCTAATAGGATGCTTTTATGTAAACTTCTTCCATAGATCTCAGTTTATTTGATTTTTACAAAATAAGTGTAGCTAATCTCATTTCATAGTTCAGGACTGAAGCAGAAAGAGGTTAAGAGAGCTTCTGAAATGTCAAGCTACTTTTAAAATTAGTTATCATAAAATTATGGATAAATCTTCACTCAAGTAACTTGAAATAACTGTGCATAGTAACTTAAATAATGTAATGTGTTCCACTAAATGTCAGAAGAAATAGCTCTAATATCAAATATTCATAGGTCAAATTGATTTTTAATATTCCTTAATCAAAAAATAAATGGAAATTCTATTTTTAAGATATTTGCCTAGTGTTTTTGATTTATAGTAATAAATTCTGGCCTTTTGATTTATAGTAAATAAATTATAAAATATAATTCTATATCTAAGTTCCTAGTGCTGTAAGTGCTAATCTTGTATGCTTTATTAAAATGAAAAAGAGAATATAATCCTATAAAGAAATAAAAATATACTATTTATTGTAACTCATATTACTTGTCAATGAATGTATTAGCAATTTTTGATATTTTTACTTCTACATTATTTGTTATAATTTATTTATATAAATGATACAATATTATGTTTGGAAAAAAACCTGTCCTCCAGACAATTGTAATCATATAATATCATAAAAATTTAAATGTATAATAGCATATCTATAAATATATAAAAAAAGAATTCTTATAATTTCTACAGAACATAATCGAGATTTTTCTTTTTTTTTTCTCAATAAATCTGGGTAGTAAAACAGATGGACGTTAGCTTTGTTTGTTGTCCAAATCCACATGTCAAATATGGATCAGTTGCATAAGCATCGTGCCAGTGCTTCCTCCAACCTCCATTGTTTTATTAAGTCACCACTCCACCAAATCAGGTCAGAGATCATAATGGATCTATAAGCATTTGTGTGAATAACCCCCAGAGAGAATACTCTTGAGAATTTCATGAAATAGTTCGTCTTGTCATTACCAATACACATAAAAAATTATCAAGCATTTTGAAAATCTGACTACTAGTTTTGCTGTGCTGTTCATGGAAAACTCTGTCCATTTCATTAAATATAATTGACAACCCAGGATTCCTCCCCTACCCCCTGGAACATGACCCTAGTATGGAAAAAGTATCTGTTTTGGAAAAGTCGCTCTTATCCAACTCATTACTTTGATTTCAGGCTGTGGTACAAGACATATGACAGCTGACATTGTCTCCCTTTTCTAGGGAAGATGCTATCGCAGCCCACTCAGCTGCTGAAACCACGTACCAGAGACTGGAGGGCTTGACCAGCAGAAATGGATGTTCTTAGGATTCAGGAGCTGGATCTAAGAGGAAGGTATCAGGTCAGGAGGTTGGGTTACTGCTGAGACCTGTCTCCTTAACTTATACCCGGTGGTCTTTTCCCTATGTCTTCACCTCCACATCCCCCTGTACCTTGTACACTCCAGTTATTTTCTTCTTATAAGGCACCAGTCATGTTGGATTAGAATCTACCCTAATGACCTCATTTTAACCTAATTACCTCTTTAAAGACCCTATATAGTCAGTCACATTCAGAGGTCAGGATTTCCATCTTTGAATTTTGAAGGAACATAATTCAGCCCATACATAAATGAAACCAATATCCATCTGTCAAGATAATTCAGGAATCCATTCAGAGAACTTCTTGAAACATCATTTCTTGTCTTCCCAAAGCTAAGAAGCTCATCCATTCTTTGTCACATCATTTGGGAACTTCAAGCATCACTGTGATGGCTGTTCTATAGTCTAGTTATTGTGTTTATTGTACATCTGCACAAAATTCTTTGGTGGATATTTTCTATTTTGCATTATACATCATACAAGTCAGTGGAGTTGTCAGGTATTTTGGGGAATAAGACCTGAAATTTCAGGGAAGTTGCGTCTCCGTAGATCTGAATGCATTGTTATCTTTTCTTTGAAAAACAGATTCCCTCTGTTTTTTGGCAGGATCAAAATATCAATAGATCTTTCCACCTCTCTGACCACTTAATAAGGTAGGTGTGTGTGTGTGTGCACACACACATGCATGTACATTTTTTGGTTAAAATTTTCCCTGGAAAAGGGATTTAATTCATTTGCTTTCCACACTGGTTGATGTCATTAAAACAACAGAGTAAGCTCCCTAACCACTCCCTCCAAAAGGGTAACAATTTTCTGCCTGACAATATTTAGAAAGTCACAATTTTCTAAATGAGCTCTCTAATCTTAAGGCAGATCATCAAGTACTCATCTTGCTTATTTTAGATATTTCCCTATTCTATACTCCATCTTCTTATTTGCTTATTAAGAGCACCACATTTTTTCACAGTACACAATTAGTCACATACCCAGTATTTCTTCTGCTCTAAGAGGAATTCCTGTCAGTTGTCTTTTGCATCTCTATGGAAAGACATTGTCAGAGTCCCTGCATGTCATTCCATTCTGTCATTCCATTTGTGGCACCCTTGAATTGCCAAGTTTTCATTTCTATAATTATTATGGCAAATTTAATGCTAGAAGCTACATATTTTCATCCAGTCCTCCTGTTCAGATTCTCTTTGTTATATACTTTGCTGATCTTGAACAGCTTGTGGGTTTATCATATTGGATTTCCTGATCCAGAAATATCTGTTAGTGATGGAAACAGAAAAGTCCTGGAAAGATTCCTGCCTAGGTAAAATCCTAGAGAACAGGGTTCTTACAGATTGGGGCCACAAAACTAAGTTCTATAACAATTTAAATCTGACAGAATTGTCTCATTATTATCTCTTCTTATGTTCAAAGGAAATGCATCTCAGATCACTGAACTGGCCCATTTATGGCCCCATAGGGCTAAGAACTGAGATTCAAGGCAATGTTTCTGGCTATTTTTAATACAAGAAAAACTGAAGCAATTTCAGGGGAGGTAGAATTATGGCAAGTTAATGATGAATTATTATCCTGTTCTTTTAGAAATTCAGTCTCAAAAACATCAAGAGTAACAACAGAAAAGCACTATCCTGTTTATAGTAAGAAATTATTTCTTAATTCCTCCCTCATGAAGGAGCCCAGCTGATGATATGGGAATGAACTTGGGCCAGTTTTCACAAATAATGGCTTCCTGTCTGAGACCGAAAGACAGCATTCCAGGGAGGGTATTAAATTACCAGCGTGACTCAGTGCACTGTTCAACTTTCAATTCATTGTCAAATGAAATTGGTATAGTGTCAAAAACCATCGAAACCCTAACACAACAATTTTTCCCTGGAGAAACATACTGTAACTACTACAAGGCGCTTTTAAGGGTTATTGATTTGGAGATAGGAAGCACAGGAATAGGGGAGAGACGACAGAGATGAAGTGTGTCTCTCAGACAAGCATAATAAACTTGCTCCCAAGTCAGGGATCACGTAAATGGGGAACAGAGCACGGCTTCATTCCTTGTGCTCTGCTTTCACAGCTGTCTTTGCACCATATTATATATATTCAAAAGACAAAGAGCGTTTCACAAATGATGGTTCCATATGACATTTATCTTATCTCTGAAGGATGATTACTTAGAGAATTCTACAGAGCTGGAAGATAAAGAAACCCCATGGTAGCATAGGAACTCGACACTAAAGCCATGAACCAACGTGGGCAGAATTCAGAATGTCTGCCCCCCAATCTGCCATTTTTGTTGTATTTCTATGTAGTGTCTTCCTGCAAAGAAGGACTTGAGGAATGTGTTTCTAGGTAAAAGACTGCTAAATTAAATTTTTTTCTAAGTAAAACTATCTATAATGCTTCTGTACAGTACTAAAGAAAGTGCCAGTGGAGTAAAGCAGATTCTTAAACATTCTATGTTCAAGAATATGCTGACTTTTTCATGCAGTGTAAATAGTGATCTTCAAAATTATTTCATCAAATTGGAATTCTATATTAAAGCTGGCTAATGAAACTTAAACCAAAATGCATATTAACAGATGCATAACCACTTTCTAGCTCAAGAATATCCAAGCACGTTTTTCATTATGCTTTGGTGTTAGAATGCTATTTCCCTCATGATAATTCTAAACAGATTATGTGTATTGGTGATACCAATAGACTGTCCCTGCCTCATTATTTTAAATGTCTCTAAACAAATGAATATAGCATTACTTAAGTATCAGGTATGAAAAGTCTGTGATGAGTAAATTAGGGTAAATGGGCTTTGAAAGTCTCTAGGAAATACTTGAATTTTGTGAATATGGCCAAGGTGTTATGTCACCATGAGAACTATGATTTATAGTTCTCACCAGATTTTCAAAGGAATTTTTGACCCTAGAACATTAATAATTACCTCAATATTTTGATCTGATTCATGAACAAGAGGTGATACACAATGTCACCTATATTACTGTATTTTCTAATTATAGTATATTAATTATATTATATTAATCATATTATAGTTTATATATGAAGATATTAAAAAATAAATGATGAGGGAGATGTCTCTGCTTATTAAAGATATAAGATTCTAAATAATATTTAAATAATACATGATTACATTTTAAAGAAAGTTTTGTGAAATGCATGGGTATAAGAAAAATACTGACATGAAAATCAATTCTTACATGCTGCAAAGATTAATTAGAAACATATAATGCAAGTCTTCCTCATTCAAAATAGTATATATAGTCACAAAATAATTGGAATAACCTTAAGAATAAAAGTATGGATCATATATGAAGAAAGCAATAAAAACTAGCATATAACAAATACATAAAAAAGAGAATAAAATATGAAACAGAGCATATCATAGAAAAGTTGAACATTGCAATGTAAGTTATTGAAAATAATGCAATTCCATCCTGAATCATAATTTTTAATTTTGCTTTAGAAATTTGGAAAAGAGCTAGCCTAAATTCCTTTTAAAAGTAAACCTTTTAGGACAAAGACAAACTGGGGACACTTGGTGGGGAGGGAAGAGGGGAAGGGTTGAGGGCAGAGGGGAGCATGGGGGACTGAGGTGATGGTGCACTGGTGTTACGGTGATGGAGAATACATGGGGATTACAATTGATGTCAAATATATGTAAATTTTTTTAAAAATTAAAAAAAGAGGAAGTAAAATAAAATAAAATAAAATGGCAGGGCACTGCATACGGCCTGCACACAATGTCCCATAAAAAAAAAAAAAAGTAAACGTTTTAGAAGCCTCCTTGGTGGCCCTACGGGTTAAGTCTCAGCACTGGGAAGCTGTCTGCAGCCACTGCAGGATGAGTTCCACCCCCCACCAGGGAGCTGACCCATATGATGCAGCAGACCTCGCCTGTCTCACCCACTGCTCCCCTCAGCAGTGGATTTAAGTCCATCCTCCTGTTCTGCTTCCCCCTCTGTCTGTGGTGAATCCTCTCACCTGTCCTCCCCCCACACCTCTGGTCTACACCCCAGCTCTTGAATGCATAAATAAAATAAAACTTTAAAAGGAACCCTTTATACTGTTGGTGAGAGTGTAAACTGGTCCAGCCTTTGTGCAAAGCAGTATAGAGGTTTTTTGAAAAATAAATGGATCTACCATGTGATCTAGCAATTCCACTTATAGATCTATCAATGAACACAAATATACTCAGTCGAAGGGTAACTTGCACTCCCATGTTTAGTGCAGCATGGTTTACAATAGCCAAACTATGGAAACTATCTAAGTGCCCTGAAACAGACAAATGGCTCAAGAGGATGTGGTTTACAAAGTGGAATACTACTCAACAATCAAAAAGGATAAATGCACGCCATTTGCAGAAACACACATGAAACGAGACAGGAGTATACTAAGTGAAATCAGTAAAAAGGAGAAAGACAGATGCCTGATGGTGTCACCTGCAGGTGGAGTATACAGAAACCAGACAAAGGGTCAGATCAAACCAAATTCAAAAACTAAGCTCTTGGTAGCCGGCAGTAGAACTGAGGCATTCAGGTGAAGAGAAGGGGAGGGGCAGTACACACTGGGGAAGGAGACAATGGTGGTGGACTCTGGGTGGTTTGGTGGCGGAAACACCATGGTAACATCACAGGAAGAGAGGAATACCACAGTTTCAAAATCAATAATCTAAACCAACATTACCTCAACAACAATAAAGTAGTGAAAAATATCAAATAGGTGAAAATAAACCAAACCAAAATCCTATATCACATTAGACACAATAAGCAGAGAACAATTTATGTTTTGGGAACAGAAAATATTAGCACATATGACTGAGGAGGCAACAGGATTAATTGGAGTAGACTATGATTTAATAAATGATGTTGGCACTCTTTGGTCAGTTACTTAAAAATATGTTTCCCTAAGATATGTGCAAAGAAGTTCATTGCATACAAATAAGTAGTTTTTTTATATGTCACTGTTACATAATTTAAAAGTATATAAAATTAGAAAATATACTTAACGCTAGCCACAAAAATATATAAAATATTTAAGGAAAAACTGGCAAAGCATATGTAGGTTTTTTTCAATTTAACCAAAGGACCTAAAAGATCTAAGCGTTGGAGAGCTATGCCAAAGCCTTGGATAAAAAAGACTGAAAATTCTAAAGATGCTAATTCACCCAAATATACCTGAACAACATTACAACAAGAATTTGTCTGAAAATGACTGTCTTTGGAAGAGAAAATGAAAATGAACATCCTAAAGAGTTTTGCAAAAGTGAACAGTGAAGATATCTTTTCCAAGGATCAAAGATTACTTTTAAATGATAGGAATTAAAAGAGCAGTAATTGCAATAAAGAAACATGGGAACACAAAATAGAAGTCTCCAAATTGACTAGACTTTACATGAAAATTTGCTTGGTGATAACCATAGGATTGCAAACCAGAAGGGAAAATGCAAGTTACTTAATATGTTCACCCATATAGAAAATTCCAGATGGACTGAAAATTAAATTTCAATTTATTTTGAATTGTATACATAATATACAAAAATAAATAGATATTAATAATTTACCTACAAACATATCTGTTTAGAGGCGTATCATTTAGAAAAAAAAATTGGGGAAATAGAGATATTTTTCTCAGTAAACACTAAACACAGAAATCATAAAAAAAGATAATAGCTATGGCTACATAAATAATTCTCTACTGTAAGTGCTGCTGTATTCAATGTGGAAAGGTCTACTACAAATCAATAAAAAACTTTAAAAAGATAAACATCCTACTTCCAGAATAAAATATGACATAGGGGCCTCCCTGGTGGCGCAGTGGGTTAAGCAACGCACTGTGAAGCAAACCGCAGTCACTGCAGCATGAGTTCAATCCCTGCTGCCGCCCAGGGAGGGGACCCACATGGCGCGGCAGACCTCTCCTGCCTCGCCCGCTGCTCCCCTCAGCAGTGTGTTTCWGTYSRTCTGCCTGTTCTGCTCTCCGCTCTCTGTGGTGAATCCTCTCACCCCCCACACCTCTGGCCTGTACCCCAGTGCTTGTATGCATAAATAAATAAATCTTTGAAAATGTTAAAAAAAAATGACATAGGCCAATGCATTTATAAAACTATGACCTCACACTGTTATTCAGGGAAATTTAATAAAGTAACACTAAAATGTGAATTTTTTTGCTCAGGTATTAAAATACTAATTACAAGAAATATATATGCTACTGTGCTGTTGATGATACTGTAAACTGGAATAGGCCTTCTAGTGAACAATTTAGCCATTCCTGGAACATGTAATCCATCCAAATACATCACTTAGCAATCCCCAGTCTAGGTGTCCTTCAAAATCTCTATTCTCTGCATAAAGATACAAATAACAATGTTTTAAAAGCAGGATACAAAATCAACACACACAAATAAGTAGCTTTCCTATCTGCAAACAATCATTCTGAAGAAGAAATCAAGAAAATTATCCCTTTTATAATTGAAGCTACAACAACAAAAAATCAAATACCCGAGATAAAACCTAACACAAAAGGTGAAGGAATCTATCAAAGAGAATTATAAAACTTTGCTAAAAGAAACAGAAGAACAGAGAAAGCTCAAGGAAATGGGCAATTACAACCAAAAACAAACAAAAAAATCTCAGCAAAATCCAAAGGTCGAAGATAACCAAAGGGATCTTGGGTGGGGGAGGGTTGGGAGGGGCAGGACGGGGATGAGGGCAGAAAGAGCACAAGGAACTGAGGTGATGGTGCATGGGTGGAATGGCGGTGGGGGCTCCCTGGGGATTACAAATGATGTCAAATACAATTAAATAAATCTTTTAAATAAAACAAACAAACAAAAGACTCAAAGCAATGGAAAGACATCCCTTGTTCATGGATCGCAAGACTTAACATCAAAATGGCCATCCTACCAAATGTGAACAATTGTAAAGGCACCGCACCGCCAGCATCAGTATGTGCTCAAATAAACAAAGGTGAACTCCTGCCATCTGGGCCACACGGATAGGTGGAGGGGCTGTTGCTCAGCAGAATAAGGCAGAAGGAGAAAGACAAATACCAGTGGGTGGTCTCACTCTTGTGTGGGATAGAGAGAGACAGAGCACAGGGTCACACCAAACAACCCAGTAACCAACCCCAGAAATCTGACTGCAAATTCACTTCCAGGGGGGTGGGGAAGGGGCCCCATGGACTGTGGGTGCTTTGGGGGGGGAGGTGACAGCCATCTGAAGAGGTGCAACCCTGGACCTCTAAATGAGTGTTTGCCAACTACAACTCTATATAAACAAATAAATGACAGTACAACTGTAGAATGGTAGAAGCGCTACAGAACAAGGCAAATCTCTCTGCCAACCTGGAGTGAAACCCAAAGTATGTAAGTAAGAAAGCAAACAAAAGGACAACATGGAGGGCAGCTAAGTGAAACAAAGTTAACACTGGGACCTCCCTGGTGGCCTAGGGGTTAAGACTCAGCACTATCACCGCCATGGCCTGAAGTCGATCCCTGGCCAGGATGCTGACCCACATTGTGCAGCAGACCTCTCCTACCTTCCCTGCCGCTCCCCTCAGCAGCGGATTTCAGTCAACATGAGAACTATTCAGAATTTCCTTTTAAATAGACAGCCTAGCATGGAACTACTGGAATCACACTCTTACTGCATTCTGTGTTAATTTTCACTTGGTCACACATATTTTGCTAATGTAATTGGATTAACTCAGGTGTCACTGAATCGCCTTTTGTGTCATCTCTCTCTTTCCCATACCTGGATCAAATATGTAGATTATGTTCTCTATTATCTGCACCACTTATCATTTCTAATTGAAATTTCTAGTTGATTGATTAAGAGATAAAGGGAAGATGGGTGTTTTTAAGAAAAGTCTAGTCCTCATAGATGATCCTACTTTCTACTTAAGACTGATTTTAAAAGTTCGTTCCAAGTTCAGTTTATGAACATGGAAAGTTTACCAACAAATTTTTATCTATTGCTTCTTAAAACACTTGTAAAAAGTCTCTACTGAACTTTAGAAAAGAAAATCAAGAAGAACCAATAAAAGAATAAAACATTACAACACACAGACACTAGTTTTTAAAGGTGAGGAAAATTAAAACCGTGTGGTTGAGAAACACCTTGTTTGTTCAAAAAAAAAAGAAAGAAAGAAATGTTTGAAGTAAATGGAAGATATTTTGGTTTTCTGGGAACATAACAAATGCACTAGATACAAGTCTATTACATCCGAGACCAAGGAGCTAGTTCAAAATGACAAGGGGAAAGCACCATTAACATTTCATAACTCTGCCACCAGACAAACACTCTAACACCTGGAGGACGGAGTATCTGAGGGAAGGTAGAAAGAACTTCCAAAAAGGAAACAGAAAATCTTCTGATTGCATGCAGGTGTAGCAACCATACTTTGAAAAATATGTGATGTTCAAAGTACACAGAGATCTTATAGATTAAGCTGACATTACTTAATCATTTGGAATATTCTAGAAGCTCAAAAAGTTACTCAGGCAGTTTGAGGGAAAAGAAATGCCTTCTTGGAATTATTTCTGCTATTTTAACTCAACCTTGAAAAGAATGTGAATTTGAGGTTTAGAAATAAAGCACAAATCCACAATGTCTTTCCTCTTTATGAATTCAGACAAGGATAGTTTTCGAAAGTTGAGGAAAATATCTACCTGCATAATATCTCCATAGAAACCATACTGAAGAACACACAAATGGTGAAGCTTATTTATTTAAGAAAAAAAATGTTTTATTTTGTTGCTCATACCCAGGATTTTTCTATAATCGTGGGGCCTGTTGGCATTAGTTGCTTTCTGAGAATAATCAACCCCAATAAAGTTTTCCCACATTTATATTGGGACTGAAGATCAAGAGAATTACTTCTCACTTCAGTGTATTTATGCTCTTCATGTCCACAGAATAACGGGTATTTATGTTCCTTGAGAGAGCTTTGAAAGAGACACGGATCTTCAAGTAACTGGAGTTCCTGCTAACAACGCCTTTCTCCCCTGATCAATATTTCTGAACAAGTAGAAAAATTCTCTCCTCTTTAAATATTGACTGTTTGTTTGAATGTCAAATAAAGTAAACTTTCTGCCTTCCCAGACCTTTGTAGTCAGTTGGTTGCCAAAATATACTCTAGTTTCAAATTATTTAAGTATTTTCTTCATTCCTTATGTCTGCCAACTTTACATGTTTGCAAACACTCTGGATTTTTCCCCTCAAAAAGAAAGCGAAAAAAAATAGCACTAAACATTTTGAACAATTTATTTCAAGAGTCTAACAAAAGATGTAAAAGGCAGATGGAATTTTTTGAAAATTTTTTCTGTAGTTTAGGGACTGTTTTAATTGCAAAGTAAGTATTATTTTATTTGAGTGCATTTGGGTATTTTATTTATATAATTTTTTGTTTTTATTTTTTAAATTGTTTTTACAATGGTGCCTCCCTGGTGGTGCAGTGGGTTAAGCAACGCACTATGAAGCAAACCGCAGCCACTGCAGCACGAGTTCGATCCCTGCTGCTGGCCAGGGAGGGGACCCACATGGCACAGCAGACCTCTCCTGCCTCACCTGCTGCTCCCCTCAGCAGTGTGTTTCAGTCAGTCTACCTGTTCTGCTCCCCACTCTGTCTGGTGAATCCTCTCACCTCCCTTGACTCTGGCCTGTACCCCAGCTCTTATATACATAAATAAATAAAATCTTTTTAAAAATTGTTTTTACAATGTAGTCCCCATACAGTTCCCACCAACAATTCATACTTGCACCATCACCATAGTCCCTATTTTTAATTGCATTGTTTTTATTGAGGTAACGCTGGTAATAGCATTATGTATGATTTAGAGTAATAGGTTCACACCTGTTCAGATGTATGTTACCACCTCACACCCACCATCAAGGCTCCCACATCCTCCCCCATAGTCCACTGAACATGTCACAGGGCATGGGACAGCCCGGGGATCTTACAAATCAGGTCTATGCAGAGATTTGTATAAACTGGGTTGACTGAATGTGGTTGGTCACGGAAGTGGAAGTTGGAAATGATCTAACATATTAGCAGATATCCAGGCACTGAATAGAAATATCCAACCTTATAAAATATCATCTTATTTTCACTGCTTTTCTTCTCATTTTGTCAAGTTCATTACAATGGTGAGAAATGTGTCCATCAAGTAACTGCTGGACTTTTGTTACTTTCTTGCATGCAAAAATCTCAGGATTCACTTTTCAAGTTTGCACATGAATTATCTGGCAGTTGTGAGGGTTAACCCGAAATGTGTTAGGAGAATGACTAGAACAAAATAAATAACAATGCTGAATAAGAGCTATCATTATTTTTACTTCTTTTGCTATAACTTTTATCATAGATTCTAAAACTTTCTGAAAATATTCTGGCTATAATTTTTATAGGAATCTGATTTTGGAAGAAGGATATTATCATACATGTACTTTGCATCCCCATAATTTCAAGCATATTTTGGCACATATAAATATTGAATAAGTATTTGCACAAGTAAGTACTGAATATTTGCACAAGTATTTACACAAATTGCTTTATGTCCACAAGATTCTAGTTCTGGAATTAGAAAGATGTAGGTATTCTGCTGAAGCATTCCTTTCAGCATGGAGCTGGTCATTGGGAGTCTAGAAATAACTTCCTGCTTTTTTGAGAAAAAGCTATTTTTATTAAAGTAACTGAAATTCACTGTCTCAACATTAATAGACTGATTTTCCTAGGCTATCTGGAAGCTGGAAGATAACTAAGATAACATTATCATTCAACTTATTAAAGATTTAAAAAATCATACTTTCCTATTACACATTGCTGAGTACATTTAAACAAGAGAGAGGGTTCTGTTGGGAAACAGGACAGCCACGCATATTTCTTAAACAAAGGCTTGATGAAGCATTCAAAATTCTTTGACGGTTTCTTTATGCGCTAGTCATTTTAATATCCTATCAATATTTAATAGAAGGTCCTCAGATACTGTTGCACTTGACATTGCTTTGTTATGATGCTGATGAGAAAAAAGTTGATTCCCCGGCGGGGCCCTGTCTGTGCAGTTGGCACGTTCTCCCACATCTGTGGGTTTTCTCTGGGGACTCAGATTCTGCCCACGTCCCAGAGACAAGCACACAAGGTTCGCTGTGGCCTCAGGGGCTCAGTCAGAGTGAGTGTGTGTCGGGGGGGGGGTGAGCTGGTGCATGTGCTGGTGTCTGCATGTGTGTGACGGTCCCTGCAATGAAGGAAGGAAGCCCAGTCCAGGACGGGCCCTGCCTTGACCCCGAGCTGCCAGACCAGCGACGGCCACCCGGGAACCTGACCTGGAAGAGGTGGTGAGTGTGTGAGCTCAAATTATGGTTTGATACTAAAAGTGATAGGGGGGTCTTTTATTAGAATTTCGGTGATACTTATGAGGGCAGAAATTTGCTGTAGAAAGTTAGCTGTAGTTCACAATGATTATTAGGGTGACTTTGGTTTCATTACATGATTTTGTTGCAAGTCAATTTCTAGGAGCCTTTCAATTCCAGTAAGTGAGGACTAGCGCATGGTCCCGACGGGTTATGTAAGCACCTCTTGGTTCTGCTTGAGGGTGTTGATGCACCCTCAGGGCTTCTGTGAACTGAGCTCCAACAGTCGAGTTGTCGCACACATGCTGAATGACTGCTATGTTGGTGTCATCTGCACACACCTGTGCTTGCTTCTGTGTCTACCCCAGATAGAGAGATGACTTTGAAGGCGTTTTCCAACGGTGTCTTCATAAAGTGTCTGCGCTGACTCCATGGACATTTCAAGGACCCACCCCGAGAACGGATGATGTTTTCTAGGAGCCCACTTTGGTTCTGAGCCCTGAATTGCAGGTGGTGTGTCCCCAGGAGGAGATGGTAGGAAAAAAAATCTCTCTTAGCTATTTTAGCCCTTAGAAGAGCTCTCTGCTTGGAACCCTGCCCTGTCTTCCTCACGCACGGCATTTGGCAGCGCCTGCAGGGATAATTGCATGCAGAATGTTAGACTCACTTTCCTTTGATTTATTTTTCTCAGGTATTCTAGTCCCTCAGGTCCTCCCTTTCTGGATGCCTCGGTTGCTTTCCAATGCTCCCCTTAAAATGATTCGAGCCCTCATAGTTATTCTCTGTTGGAGGCTGAGTTTGATACAAACTATTCCAAATAGCCTGTGGTGGTTCACCGGAGATCTGATTTTGTTTTAATGTTAAATGTATAGATTTTGTAGAACAGGGCAGGACAGTTAAAAATAGGTTTCCTGGTGAAGTTTTGATATTTGAGGCCAGTGGCAAGATAAGAGCAGTCATTCTGATTATTGTTCTAAACTCTAGAAAAACTATTTAATTTTATCTTCGGTGTTCAAATCTTCTGGCAGGTGACTCCTGAGCTGATAACACTGCAGACCATCTCAGGAAGGTCCCAGTACTGGAGGGAGAAATCTGCTCTTTCCTGCAAATCTGCACCCGCTCTCCACGGCCTGGGTCTCAGCACACTCTAGCCCTTCCCTTTCCTGACATATGCTGCGGCCCAGGATATTATTTCATTGCTTTTAATTTTATAAAGCTATCTATTTTAAAATGTTCTGTTTGTACTTAAGAGTTTCATGTTGAGAATTTATTCCAATTTTCATAATGTGGTTGTGGGAGGAACATGTAATTTAATAATTTGCTTCATGAAGCACATTCCTGAAAAAAAATACTGAAACATAAAGGGGACTTTGTACATACTTAATTTACAAAAGTAATTTGTCATATGCATTCATATACAAACACATGTAACATATAAAGCTATCATACAGACGAATATAAAATGTGATATATCACTCACACTCACACACACACACACACACTCAGAGCATTACAGTGCATGGCGCACCAGCAATTCCATCCATAGTGTATAGTTATTCCTAAGAATTATTTCGTTGCTTTTATTTGAAGCCTGTTAAAAATCTATTTCTCAGAAGTCACAATGACCCAGGAACCTTCCTGAGGCTTTAACCACTGTTTTCTAGATCAAAGTACAGAATGCTCCTTTGCTAGGATAAGATAGACAATGTTAAATATTTGTAAGATTTTGCTTGAAGATTTTTGCTTGAAAATGCTTTCCATGGTTTACTAAAATTATATTCAAGAAATATTCCTGGATATCAAATCTAAATAGGATTTTGGATGTAATGTCTATGGCCACTGAGCAAAAACATCTCACTGTTGCTCAGACCCGATTTGCAAGTCAGAAGAACATTAAGTCCCCACAGAAGAAGACAAAATTATTCATATTTTCCCATGTATATTGTCCAACTTTCAAAGAGAAAAGCACAAAGTATTACATACAGCAGAAAAAATGAATGCAGAACAAGAAAACTTACTAAAAATATAGAAATGTTAGATGGTAGGTGTGAACTTTTCAAAATATGATAAGTTCATAAAAATAATTTTCTTAGTGTATTTATGAAAATGATGAACCATAAGTCATAAAGCAAAAAATAATGAATTCTACATAACATACAGCAGAAGGGAAACCTACCAAATTAGATGATATATCTGAAGAAACTCTCTAATTGAAGCACCCAAAAAGGGATGAAAAGTAAAGTGAAGAATATGAGAAATACACGTGCTACATGGAAAGACCTAACCTGTAATGTGAGTCCTAGAAAAAGATAAAGGAGTGGGCACAATAATTAAAGAGATAATGTTTGAAACTTTCTAAAATGATAGATACCATCCCACATGTTCAAAAACTTGGTGAACTCTAAGAAAAATAAACAGAAAGAAACTTGTACTGAGGACAATACTGTGAAATTATTGAAGTTGAAGATGAGAAGATAAGTGAACAGCAGACAGAGATAAGACATGTCACTATAAAAACAAAACAAAAAAAGGCAAAAGAATTGCTAGGTAACAATTGGTTAAAAAATACAGTTAAAGTATGTAGCTGTTCTGGGCCTCCCTGATGGCGCAGTGGGTTAAGCAACGCACTATGAAGCAAAGCAACGCACTGCAGCACGAGTTCGATCCCTGCTGCCGGCCAGGGAGGGGACCCACATGGCGCAGCAGACCTCTCCTGCTGCACCTGCTGCTCCCCTCAGCAGTGTACTTCCGTTGAACTGCCTGTTCTGCTCCCTGCTCTCTGTGGTGAATCCTCTCACCCCCCCCACACACCTCTGGACTGTACCCCAGTACTTGTATGCATAAATAAATCTTTAAAAAAAAATAAAGTATGTAGCTGTTCTATCAGACATCTCAGAGACAGTTTAGAACACACCTCGGAGTTTCCCAGCAAAGGAAACAGTAACTGAAAACTGGCGTACTTATCTACTAAGGCCTTCATCTTTTGGTCGGGTTGTGCATCCTGTCACTGCATCTTTCTCTTTGCCCTATCAGAGTGGCTCTGAGGACAGAAGTCCTCCCATAACCCCCTTGCAAATACTTGCAGTTGGTCGCCCTCTGGTGGACAATGATGGCTCTCGGGGGCTAGAGAGAGGGGAAATGTAGAGGTAAGTATTGCAAGGTCCTATCATTGTTCAGAATAAAAGTCTGCTCTAAAGTAGTCACATAAGTTTAGAACACAGTAAATAAAAATTAACAATAGCAAGAATATATGAAAACAATAATAAAGGTATTATAACTAATAAGATAATAGAAAGGCAGAAATAACAAAAGATGATTAACCCCCCAAAAGGCAAGAGAGGCAGAAAGAACAGCTAATATAATTATAGATGTTAGATATATAAATGGAAATTGTGTATGGTAGACTTAAACTCACCTATATTAATGTTACTGGACTAAATGTTACAATTACAAGACAGAGGGGTAATCAAAAGAAAATCAAAACCAATACAACCAAAGAGGAGTAAGAAATGCAACTCTGTATAAGGTCAACCTAAGGATGCAAAATGTCTGAAAGCAAAGTAAGAGTAACAGTTGTAGCACACAGACAATCAGGTCTGTTGCAACGCCCTGTGCATGGACTTTAAGTAATTAATATTCCTAGAGGTAGTGACAACATTTGATAGTATCAAAACCAGCAATTTATTAGTAGGCAATTACTTGACACCTTAAAATAAAATATTTCAATGAAGTTGGAAATATTCTATTAGCTCTCAAGCTTGGCAATTTTTAAAGTCTTTGGAATGTATATAATTGTTCAGAGAAGTGCAAAGAAGTATTTTTATTGAAACATTATAAACAAGTAATACAGAAAGATCACGAGGGACAGTTAAACCACCTGCACACAGTTCATTAACACACTTGCAAAGGCCCTGCGGTCAGCTATGGGGCAGAGAAGACATAAGGGGGCATGCCTCGTCATCACATATTGTTTTCATTCAACCCCTTGTCATTCTTTACCTTCTTCCCTGTCACCCATGATTCACAAATACCTGCACAGAGATTCATCCTAACACTTGTCTTCCGACCACAGTGCACGGGCCCCTGAACTGGAGAAGGTGTGTGACCAGGCAGGGTCCGTGGTGACTGAGCCATCCACCTGCCAGCACATGAGGTGTCAGCCCCTCTCCCATTGGCAACAGCCAGGTATGAAAATCCCTCTCCTCAGAGCTTCTCTGCTAACCCTCCCAGAAGTGCCTGTACTTCGAATGGAAGAGCACTTAGTATTCTATCTATGAAGGCTCCTGCCTTTTAACCTTAACTCCCTGCCCCGAGCACTCGGCCATAGGGAAGGGGCCCTGTAAACAGAGAACAGAAATAGACGTGTCCCTATCATGAAGAGAGATTATAGTCTAGAGCTGAGTGTGTGTTGTGTGTGCTGGTGGAAAAGACACAGTGGTTTGGGGTGTGAGTATTCTGGGGTCCTCACGACCCGCTAAAACTCTAATCGCAAGAGCTTAGCTCCTTTGAAATGTGCACTATCATCAGGGCAGAGAGCGTCCCGCCTGGACTTAGAAGAAGGACTTAGAAGAAGGATTTACTGCATCCAGAGGACGTCTCGGAGCACACCCTAATTGCAGTGTAAGTGCAATGAGCTAAAGCCGCATTTATCTGTGTGCAGCAGCGAGGCTGACGTTTTATTTGTGGTCCCCCTAAAGGCTCACTCCCCTGAGTGCTGTCTTAGTTGCGCCTCCACTCACGTGTGAGTGCTCCCTCCCTGCTGTTTCTTTGGCACCTCCTTCAGCCCCTGGTACCCTGCACCAGCGTCCTCCCCAGCTACTGGACTGCTTGTTCCGGGGCCACGGATGCCTGAGGCAACAACACGTGTGGTTCACGCACCAGCTCATCACCAAAGTTGTCCTGGCACAATCGTTCACCCAGGAAATGGACTGTTACGGAATGACGTTCGGATTTTATCTTGATAGAAATATGAGAGTAAAAATATGTTGTTTTCAATAAAATTCAGCAGAAACATAGGCTCTCTTCTACTTGTTTGCTGTGCTTTTCGTTGAAAAGTTCAACGTGAAGAATTATGAACATAGAGCAAAATATTACTGAACTTACAATTAAAATGAACCATTGCAGGCTGTGATGACCAAAACTAGAATAGCTCCAAAGCCACTTCATGGCAGATGACATGGCATTGCACAGAATATCACCATGCCTACATGTTTAACTGACAGCTGGGAGGGTCACTAGGGGCTGTAATTCAGAGCTACTAGTACAACATTTATACTTCCCTGAACAAGGTTTTATGCATAATAATTATCTTTTATTTTTGTTTTATTTTATAAAGTAATGCACTTTAAAATCAAAACATGTGCTATATGGAGGATGCAGTTTTCCCAGGTCTCTTCTGGTCATTATTTTACAATGAGCCTGGAGGAATCCTCACTAGTTGGGCAGAGGTTGTGCTCTCAGAGCTCTTAGTTGCTGACCTTTTTTTTTAAAAAAAAAGATTTATTTATGTATGCACACAAGAGCTGGGCCAGAATCATGGTGGGTGAGAGGATCCACCAGAGACAGAGTGGGGAGCAGAACAGGCAGATGGACTGAAACACACTGCTGAGGGGAGCAGCGGGCGAGGCAGGAGCGGTCTGCTGTGCCCTGTGGGCCCCCTCCCTGGCCAGGGATCGATCTTGCGCTGCTGTGCCACGGATGCTTCACAGTGCAGCACTCAATCTGCAGCACCCCCAGAGAGGCCCCATTGCTGACCTTTTTTAACGTACTATAAGGCATCAAGAAGTGCATCCATTTGCCTTAGAACACACACTGTAATTATGAAGTAACGGTGGCATGCCAGTTTTTAAGATGAAATAAGAAGAGTAAATGTTTGAGTCATATTTTTTAATAGAGAATTATTAGAGACCTATGAATCCACAGCCAAATTTGGACACAATTTTATAGTAGAATTAATGGAAGGAAAGAAATGTGGCCATTACTTATTATCTTCCCGCTTCCTGCCTCCTGTCCCCAGTTTCTCTCTCATTTCATACTCAGATAAGTACATACTTTAGGTAAGAATGATTGATGATGGCTTAAAACATTATCCCCAGAAAGAAAAATGTTATTTACATAACCATCACCATTTTTAATGTGACTATATGGATAATTCCTTTGTGTTTGCTAAACTGGAGTAGTTGTGTCTATGTGCAGATATATGTTTTGAAGTTTATTGATGAAGCGCCTTTCAATCTCAACATTCCACGCTGGTTCGTAATTGTGTAATATGTAAGCTTTGGTTCTGCCCCCAGTGATTTAATAGTTTGGGACAAATCAATCAAATAACCAAAATTAATCAAATCATTCCTAGTACACACACACACTCCTCAACTTCAAGGAACACTCTAGCAGAGACCCTCCTGGTTCTACACGTTGGTCCCTTGCTTACAAGAACCTGTCTACCCCTGTTGGTTACCTTGCCACAAAAGACAAGGGATTGGAGGATTAGGTGCCACTGATGTTAAACAATAAGATTAATCCTATGTGTATGACACCTAGATTAAAGTAAAATAAAATCACTTGAAAAAGCTAATCCTCCCAAATGAAAGAAGAGAAATGGTAATCAAAATAAAGAACACTCATTCTAAAAATGATTTGAGAGACTATTAATCATCTGCTATATTTACAATAAACCAGGTAACACAGTGTTTTAAAAACCCTGATTTTGAGTCATGTGCCTAGGTTTTAGGGCTCCATTTTTTCCTTTAGTTGTTTAAATATATTAAGCTTTGATAAGTCCAACTGTTTCTCAGTCATAAACTGCTGGAACAAACACCTAGAAAGAGGTGCTGCATGTATGAGAGGGACCTCTTGGAATATGTAGGTCACCAGAGAAATATCTCTATTGGGCAGGAAAAGGAGAACATTAACATTTTTTCGGTATTATTTTCATTTAAGGGGGAGTCTAGTCTGATATTTCCTAAAGTGTACAAAATAAAATACAGACTACAGAATGTGTTACACAATAGCTAAGGTTTGGGCAATCATGTTGATTTTATACCCAGCTCTCTAATCATCTATTTACAGAGTCCCAGTAATCAATAATTTAAAAAAAATCTAATCATATAAGAATTACTTTCTGCAGTAAATACATTTCTTTACTTTTTAAATGTTTTTACAAAGCTATTTGACAGATAATATAATTTAACTTTGTGCCTTAATAAATATTTACATGTGCAAAATTATGTTATTTGAAATCACATGATTTTGAGAAATTGACTTTGTCCAATCACAACACATGGCACATGAGAATGACATGACGCTTGGAAGTTAAACCATTTCCCGGGATATACATAGTTAGTGGTATACCCACTATTAGAAACACACTATCATCCCTGCCACCTCTCGTTCTTTCTCTCACATCAGTGTAACACATATTTGTAATATGTCTTGATTCATAAACATATATACCAATTTTAGTAGAATATTTTTCTATATGCCAATATTTCTATATTTGAATTAAAGAAATAAACCTATACCAACATATAATTAATGAACTGACTACTGTTCTTTTTTTATTACAGGTTTACATGAAGTGATCATTTCAATCTCTAATGACCCATGTCATCTGCTATGAAAAAAATGAGTCAATTTTATCATTCTTTTTTCATTAAGGCCACATGACAAGCTGTGAGATGTAGTTACAGGGCTTGTATCAGGTTACTGTCATTCTGAACTTCTGAAAGTTTCTAGATCTTATGAACACACACTGCAGTGTAATTAGTTCCCAGGGCAGCCCTAAAGGCAGGGATAATTCCCAGATGCACTCAACTAGTCACAAACAGTGACTTTCACATGGTCATTGGATGTCAGTAAAGGAAGACTATATAGCATTTCTTCGTGATGGCCACTGTGCAGTGTCCCCACTCACAGAGGCATTTAAAAGAATGAAAGGTCAGACAGTCAAAGCACCAATAAACCTGAATATTCTACCAAGTGTTTTTTCAAAATAGTGCTGAACCTCATTAACATGAAACCCAGTAAAAAAATCTAAAGAAACTGAAATGATTGTATTGCACACCATACCTTAATGGAAAGAGTTTTGTTGTATTGTCGCAGAGCAGCTGAAGGGTCTGCTTAAGTCAGGAAGAATCTGTTGGGGAAAAGAAAAAAAATTGGAACTATCATTTCACTTTGGAACTATCATATCATTTGACATTGGAAGCTAGCTTACAGAATGAAACCAAACAAAAACCAACACACAAAAATCAAGAAATGAAAAAAATGGGAGGTCTGCTTAAAGAAAGCAGTAATATTAATTCGGGTTGGATGGGGGCAAAGAGTCATATTGCTCATTTTCTAGTGTTTTAGTGTTTCTTGGAACTGATTCATCTAATGTTGCAGATGAGCAGAGAGGACAGTGACTGGGAGTCAATTGCTTACCTATTCCTTTGTGTGGTTAATTACCAAAAGCCATACTTTGACAATTTGTTTTATTTTTTTGAGTTTAAGTATTTTTTATGAGGGTAATAATGGTTAACAACACTGTATATGATTCAAATACAGGATCTCACCTTTTTAGGTGTATGCTACCACGCCACCCACCACCAAAAGCACCCACAGTTCTCGGCCACTGTCATTTGAATATTAATTTCTATCATGTCTTTGTTAAGTGCCATATTCTTTCAGTTGTCTTCCTCTCCTATTTGTTTAATCATCATCTGTCAGGTTTACCTCTTTCATCCTATTTTCCCCTGCATTAAAATTACTACTCTATGAGGTTTTGGAGGAGAGGAGAGGAGAGGAGAGGAGAGGAGAGGAGAGGAGAGGAGAGGAGAGGAGAGGAGAGGAGAGGAGAGGAGAGGAGAGGAGAGGAGAGGAGAG
>JAGFMF010011444.1:421069-445837 GCA_019455555.1 Galemys pyrenaicus | reverse complement strand
GGAGAGGAGAGGAGAGGAGAGGAGAGGAGAGGAGAGGAGAGGAGAGGAGAGGAGAGGAGAGGAGAGGCCTGAAAATATGTGCATCAAGATATTTTAAGACAAAGAAACAGAGCAGTCCCCTCATTTTTATTACTGGGCATTATGATCGTTCTGTTGTATCATCAGTACTACAGTTCATTGCTTACTCTGCCTGATTTATGTATATTTTTACACATTAAAAGGACAGGCTTACAGGAAATAGAGAAAGGAAAAAGAGACATCTGCATAGACAAAGGTGGGCGTTATGATATAGGTGTTTCAGGCAAAGACCAAGGATCTTGGGGCACACCCAAGTACGTAAGGGGGTCTGAGCACAGACTGGTAGCGTCTTACCCCATCAAGGCCAGTCCCCCTGGCTGGCACGGCTCTCCCCATCCGTCTTGGGGCCGTCAGTTATGCCAAGTGTTACTCCTTACACACCCACCTGCACTGATCAATTCACACTCTTAGCCAGAATTTGTGCCCGTTTCCTCTGGTCCCTTCATTTAAGTCACGCATGTCCACACATGTAGGGAGAAGCGTTCCACCCCCTTGCTGATCTAACCCCTACTTCCAAGGCTCGTCCCATTGACATTGCCTCTGTTCATGCTCACATTTACTTATCTTGCCACCCTCACATTCTGGAGCAACATGAGCCCTTCACCATACATCACCTTTCAGAATAAGCTGGTGGTTTTGGTAGTTATTTTGTGTGTTGCTTTTACCTCTTCAAACCAGTCAGCACTTGCTATGTTTGGGGCAATGTTTTGCACTTCCTTTGTTTACCTTCTGCACTCCACAAGACATGCTCAAATCCTTGTTGACTGACTGAAATAATTGCACACCATGAGGCTGTCTTTGTCATTAGCTGACAGAATTGAGTTTTGGGGTCTACTCATTGCTTGCCCATCATCCCCCAGAGCTGAGGCTGGGAGCCAGCGACTCATTACCTCCAAAGGGATAGTCACACATTAAAGATTATCTTTATATATTTGATGGATTACAGGAAGCTTGATTCACCCCTTTGTGTTCAAACTATACCTGATGTAGCTAGAAATAAATTTACTTTTTAAATGTATTTTAAAAATTGCCTCTATTTCCTGGGCTTGTCATCTTAGTTTACTTTTAAAAAAGCTTACACATGACTTTCAGCAAAACCATTTTCTACATAGTGCCATAGAAGTAGAATGATTTCTAAAAAAAAAGTTTATTGAGAAATTATATTCCTTGTTAAAATAAATACCTACATACTAACTGGCTTATGGAATTGTACCAGAAAATCATTTTTTAAATATGTTTTCATTTCTTTAGCTATATGCCTTCAAAGTTATAAAATGTACACATGATAAAATGAAGGATGAGTTTTAAGTGAATATTGTATTTAAAATATAACAAAACTTGCCCATATTTTTTTTTTCAGTTGATCTTAACACACCCTTAGGGATATACAGATAAAACCCTAAGCACAATTTTTGGTGAAATTATGTTTTTAGACATTTTTAGATTTTACTATAGAATTTAGCAAAGGAAGATTCCCTTTTTACTTGACTTCGAATGATTTTTGGTCACTTGCATTCTTAGTTCTCAAGGATGTGCTGTCTCATCGATTTGCCCTTGCTGCGCCTTTTACACCCAGTTGTTTTAGGGTTTCTCTGGGAATAGGTTTCCGTTTTCTTGCCCTTCCTCTTCCCAGAGCCATTCGCTTACTGTGCGAAGACAAAGGGCGCAGACTTCCCAGCGCTTCCAGGCCCTGTTTATTATCTCCCCACTTTCTGTCTTCCGGACTCGACTCCCACCGCTCCCTCCGCTCCCAGTGGCTCTGCTTTCGCTTCAGAAGACTCAGGCAACTCAGCGTGACCCACACCCCGCATGGCGCAGGCAGAGACGGCACACCCTCAGCCGTGTGCCGGCACCACCTCTCCGGTCTCCTCCACTCTCAGGGACCACCGCATATCCGCGTCCTTGAACTCTGCTCTGGGGGAAAAAATGAAAGGAGAAAGGAAATGGCTCCCAAGGGCGGGGCTGCTGTCAGATGGAGCCCTCAGAGGACCAGGAATGGGGGGCGGGGAGCAGAAAGAACCTGTTCACAGGATCCCTGCAGGCCGCGCCACTCACAGGCCAGTGCAGCTCTCCCGCACGTCCTGTGCTCAGCTGCCGGTGACTGAGAAGGACCAGCGCCCCTCCCTGTTCCGTGTTGTTCTAAAAGCCAGTAAGATCCATCCGGTTGAGTGTGCCGGGAGGCAGATGCCGCGGGCTTTCACCCCAGGGGCTGCGCGCCCACTGGGCCCTGGGGTGCCCAGCCTCTGTGGAGGGGTGTGGGGCGGCCCTGCTCCTCGGGCCGGCGCCCTCCCCCCTCACTCCGGGTCAGCACCCCTGCATCGGTGCTATTTTTGCGTTTTGGAGGTGATCCAAGAATAGAGTCCATCTGGATCTGCGTCCATCTCAGTCCTGCTGCAAAGCCCTTTCTAGCATGTGTTTGTTTTTATAGACTCGGCCGTTCTCTCAAGTTATTTTCCAAGGCAGCCACATTTCAAAACCGTGAACTTTCTCTCATTGAGCGCTAAAACTAAACAGAACGTCTTGGAAGCTCGTAAGGAGGCGCCGGCCCCAAGTCACCGCGAGAACACGCATTTCCTGTCGTGTCGCTCCATCCCCTCTGCCTGGGGGTCCCGACCTGTGCTCACCGCTTAAAGGTAGCTCACGCTTCAGGAAGCTATTTTTGCAGTCTTCCAAAAACAAGCAAAAACCTCTTCGTTTCAAAGTAAATGCAGAGTGGAGCAGAACATCACCTCCCACGACTCTAGCCTGTGCCCCAGCTCTTGTATGCATGACATTCTTTTTTAAAAGAAAAAGTAGGTGCAATTGCTCTTTGAAGCAGGTGGCCCCTCTCAAGTAAAAGGTGGGAGCGTCACTCACAAAAGGGGCGGAAAATAGGAGGGAAATGATGTCGTGTCCTTATTATTGTTCAGTCACAAGATCTCAAGTCCATGGGTAGAAAGAAGTTGCCATTTAGGAAAACGTTCCTAAAGTCTCAAATTCTTGACTTTCTTCAGGCTTTAATCTCTCTGTGAACCAGGAAAACCATTTCAGGTGAGGGGGTTGCCAGCAACGTCCTGCTTCTGCGCAAACGGAATAGGAACGACCGGATGCTGACCGCGCCTGGCCCGCCGCGTCCTCGCCGGCTCCCTGCGGCCAGGGCGGTGTGAGACCGCGGCCGCCGGGCTCGGGTGTCTTCATAACACACTTGCACAACTCTGAAGCAGTAGATTAGCAGCTTAAATTTCTGAACATGGACGTGACCCCATTGCAGGTTCTCAACTTACATCACAAATCTGAGGAGAGCTAGGTTTTCAACTTCTCCATTCAGAATTCATTATTAGGTATTGATAACTGATAGGAATTCATTTTCCTGCTCTACCTGAATAACCTTTCGATAATCTAAACAACTTTGCAAACTAACAAGATCAGCCATTTAAATGTGTTTCCTGCCCACATCTCTTTAAAACAGACCTCATTGTTCAGCTGCAGGCGTCTTTTTTTTTTTAATTTATTGATGCATACAAGAACTGGGGTACAGGCCAGAGGTGCGGGGGTGAGAGGAGTCACCAGGGCTAGAGTGGGGAGCAGAACAGGTAGATCTACTCAAATACACTGCTGAGCAGCGGGGAGACAGGAGAGGTCTGCTGCGCCATGTAGGTCCCCTCCCTGGCCGAGGGTCAAACTCATGCTGTAGAGGCAGCAGAAGCCCAAAGTACAGCGCTCAATCCCTTGTGCCACTGGCTTTATACATTTTGTACATCTTACTTTTCCTCCCACGCTGAGCAATCTGTGGCCACTTCCTTTAATGCTGGTTTTTAATGGTAAGGTGTTTCTGTGAGGAGGGAACTCTCCCAGTTACACTGTAACGGAGCTGATGAGGTTGTACTTCCCAACACTCCACCTCCGGGTGCAAGCGCATCTTCTAGCAGAGGTACATTTGATTCCCAGTAACACCCTGGCCTGACTGGGCTCCCGTGAGTCCTCAGACATATGGTGGGTGGCTTTGGAGGAGAGTCTCCAAGCTGGCAGGCGGTGGTTGATATCTCTGGGCTCGCATGCCCCATTTAAGTCTGGGCTGTTCCAAATTGGAGCCTGAGTCTTGTCAACTTGTGCTGAAATGTGAGGACGTCCAGATTTTTTACAGCTTCTAAGCCGCCCAGACAAGTATAATTATCAGCAGTCCAAAGAGCGGGGAATATAAGCCAAATGCAAATAAATGAGGGAGTGAGAGCAGAAAAGCCACAGCTGTTGGGTCAAGCTGGGTGCAAAACAGTTTCGCTTTTTCAGAAATCAGAGAAGAATGTCACTCAGTGAACTTGCGGTCATAAAATGGACTCATTCTTTGGCACTTTGGCGGAAACCGGCTCCAGAGAAGAGGTTTTTAAGTAACAAGGCGGCAAGGAGGAGCGGGCAGAAATGCCAGCACTTCTGAGGATGTCAGCCTGCCGGGACATTTGGGGACGGCAAATTTTTTTTGGAGAGAGAGAAAACAGATAATACTGAGACATGGTTGTTTTAAACTTTATATTCTGGCCCAGAGCTGGAAAGCCTGTTTAATGAGTATTAGGAAGAATTGGAAATTGTACCCAAGTTAGAAAGCCGACTTTACCTTTCTCTCAATTACAGTATTTATTTTATCACTTCTCTTCTGAATGCATATTTTCTGATTTCTGGGCTCTTTTTATTTTCTTGTAACTCTGTCCTCGCCCATCTCGCTCTTTTCCCGGAACACTGCACACGTGGAATGACTTGCAAATGAAGGACTTCAGTCAAACGTCCGCCCCCACTTCTTGCTCCCTTTATTCTCCGGCTTTGAAGGCGTGCTTCACAGGGTGAGATCTTTGACAGATCCATTTCTGTGGTGACGGGGCTCTCCGGAGCCCCGCGGAGCCAGCCCGGCCATGCTGCCTCACTGCTGGCATGGGGAGGGCGACGGTGGAATGGAGGCCGTGGACGCCATGGAAGGGAGCGTCTCCGCTACTGACAGCTGAGTCCTGGTCGTTGTCAGGTGACCCTGTAGACCAGCAGTCCCAGAAATCTGGTTCATTATGAAGATGCTGAATGATCTTTAAGTGCTGACAAGTTGTTATGTTCTATTTTAAGTGATATTTATGTTCTTGAGAGTGTGGCCTGTAGGATGCTGTGAGCAAAGGCATATAAAGTGACTCTTAGCCTCATGACCTTCAACTCGCAGACTGTTCTAGAACAAACCCTAGAGACAACCCAGATTCTTACAAGGCACTCAAGACTTTTAAACAACTGGCAAATTTTCTTTCCAGAACCTCCATTTCTCGTCATACATTCTCGGAACACACATCTCTCCTGCAATGCAGGCAGCAGGTAACCGTCCTCTCCACTACCAGAGTTTTCCCTTAGGTTCCTCCTTTCCTCGTCATCTCACCTGCAGATATTTTTCTAATATCTCATCCCTCCCTCTGCTTCCTGTCTTAGGTAGAATTTGCACCCCTTTCATTTCCCAGCACCTCTTCCTCCAGATTCCCATCCTGTCTATCCCATGTGGTTGTTTCCATAAAGCAGATCTAAATCTCACTGTAAACATGGCACCAAAGTGCCCCTTAGTTGTCCATTTCCTAAGTTTCCGAAGTGAGTGTCCTCTACATTCAACCTTGCATTCTTGGTTGTGTTCCAATAAAACTTTATTGAACAAACATAATGGTGAATGGCATTTCACCTCTCTGTAGCTTGCTGGTCCTCGACACAGACTTCCACCTCCTCTAAGTCTTTGACCTACCCATATATCTTCTCATTTCTATATCTCACTAAGTCCCTGCTAGCAACCTTTTACCGGCTTCTTTTCACCTGAGAACATGACAAACATGAGGCGCAGGGCACGATTTATCTATTGGCTGGAGAGTGGGTCGACAGACTTCTGTCCTGTGGGCACAGAGCTAATGTCTACTTCTGCAAACACAAGCAGGCCTCCTCAGGTGATGTCACCTGCAGGTGATTTTTCTGTCTCCCACCATCGCAGCCCCTGCTATTTACCTGCAGAGCTGCACCAGAATTAGCCCCTTTGAAGTACTCTAAAATCCAGACAAAGTTATTCCTTTCTTTCCACGTGGAATTCACATCTCTATCACTGCACCACACGGCAATTATCATCTCACCTTCCCCAACGCTTCCTGCATTTTTTACACCCCTCTACCCCCTCGGCCGGAACTCAGCATTTGGAAACCAGCCCCCCAGCCTGGCGGGGCTCTATACCTTCTTGCAGCAAAGATACCTTCTCTGAGTAAACTCCTGTGCTGTAGACCTTTCTCACCCAGGGAGGGTTTTGTTCCCATAGAGAATCCAAGCGTGTCTACAGAGCACTGCTCATCGTAGCTGGCGAAGGGTGGGCCAGTGTTACTCAGGTCAAGCCGTGAACAGAGGCCAAAGGTCCTGCTGGCGTCCTGAAGGACACAGCACTCCCGGAGTGGAGGCTGGTCCAGCCAGAGAGTCAGTGGCGCTGAACTCAAGAGCCCGCAGCCAAGAGCAGTCAGGGATGCGCCTGGGTATTAACATTTCGCTCATTTCATAAAAAGGTCTCAGGTGGTTCAGATGGATTATGTGCTTTCTGTACTACAGTGCTCTTTAGCCATTTGTTTTCATAATAATGAGTTCTGAGAACAGACACCCTAAAAAAATCAGAGTTCTCAGGGCCATTCTGGGACTATCTTTATTTGACTACATTAATATTTATGGGGTAAACATAGGGATGTTTGACAAGCAGAAAAAGTGGGAATCTGTCCTGATGCTCGCTGACAAGTAGTAAATTCATCCAAATTTCTAGCAGCACCCTGGGGTGCAGCCAGGCCTGCCTTGGGGGTCATAGGGTTTGGGGGTGAGAACACTGATTTATACTTATTTAAGGATGAATTATGAAGTAATACATCCCCTTTGTGTTTTTTGAGTTTCAGAATGAGAGGTATCAGGAAATTGTCTATAAATACAATAAATTTTATGAATAGTCATTGTAAAAATTTAAATTTGAACAAGTTAATACTTCGAGTGAGGGGGCGAGAAGGAAAGGGGGGCGAGAGGGAGGGAGGGGAAGAATCCCGGGACACGGGGACTGAAAGCTCGAGGCAGAGACAAGCTTAGACTGAGGCTCCGAAGCTAATGGGTGGTGTGACCTTGGACAGGTTTCTTATTTCCGTATCTATCCTTAGCTGAAGAACAGCGATAGCACTGTTATGGAAATTAGATGAAAATACATACAGAAACATCCATCACTGGATTGGGCACATACAAAGTGCTAAATATATGTGCAAAAAATAATGTTTGACAATCTGTAGAGCAGAACTTCCTTAGAGTAATAGAATGTGTCAAGGAAGTAGCTTAGGATCAGACAGCCAGAGAGATGATTTCTATGAATATATTTGTACCAGTAGCGATAAAGTTAATAAAAAATCTATGTTCCCTCCTTTCCCCAAAGTCAGTCAGGAATTTTGAGTGAACCCCCAGTTCAATTTCTTCCCCTGCCAGTTCTACTTTGAAAGCAAAACATACTACAGACAGATGCTCTGACAGCCCTGGCCCAGGGTGCCCCACCTCGGCATCTCCTGGCAACTTCCTTACTTCCCTGCTTCCCCTATTGCTCTCTTCCAGCTCAAAAAAAAAAAAAAATCAAATTTCCCAGAGGACTGGGACAGCTAACATTCTCACAATGGTGAACAATGGTTTATTTTTCTCTACACATCTATGGAAAATAATATGGAGGTTTCTCAAAATAATAACATCAAAATAATTCTGGAATTATGTTACTAGGTATCATCCAAAGAATGCAAAAGCACTAACAGGAAAGGACGCATACACCCGTATGTTCATTGCAGCAATATTTCCTGTAGCCAAGTCATGGAAACAACCCAGGTGCCCACTGGCAGATGAGCAGACTAAGAAGAGGTGAGTACTACTCACGATGGAGTACTACTCAGCTATGAAAAAGATGGAGTCTTGCCATAGGCAACAACATGGGTGGAGCTGGAGAGGATGATGCTGAGTGAGAGATGTCAAAAGGTGAAAGAAAAATGCTGGATGATTTTACTCATGTATGTGGAGTATAAAGAAAACAAGGACTAGATCAAACTAAGCCAAACCAAACCCTAGAAGCCTGACCACAGACTTGAGGTGGAGGGTGAGACGTAAAGGAGGGAGGAGGAGCAACTGGCCATGGTGCAGGACTGTGGGTGTTCGGGAGGTGGGTGTGCTGTGGTGATATGCATCTGAAGAGGTGCGAGCCTGTACCCCTAAGTCATAGGCAGTGTTGTAAACCAACATTGCCTCAACAAAAAAGCACATATTCACATATTTTTAATTTCCAAATTTTTAAAGATAGAAGTCAATTCATTCAGCCTCTGCTCACTCTCTGCACTAGTTTCTATACTGCATGTGCAGCCCGAATTTCTTACCAGGCAAGGTGTGAGTGGCCCCAACCCACCATCTTCTCATCCCCATCACTGTCTCTTCCTCTGCTTCCGACACAAGAGCAGCTGGAGTACCTTTCAGCTGCACCAAGACATCCCCCTCAAGGCTCTGCGGAGGCGCCTTCCCAGCTCTGCATAACGCTGACGTCTCATCTTGCAGGGCTCTGCTTCGGGGGCATAAACCGGGGCATGTTGCTTTCCTCCCACGTCAAGTGTGCTCTCCATTCCTGGAAGTCTGCGCTCTTGGTTCTCACTGATGGCATGCTGCACTCAGGTATACAGGTTTCCCCCACTATACAGAAGCAGAACATGCCTCTTGGTATGACCTTGGTAGTTATTTTGGGATCTGGGAATGCTATTGCCATTAATTTAATGGAAAAATTCCGTGTACTCCCAGACGCCAAAAATAACCACCAAATCATACCAAATAGGAATATTCTACTTTTGGATAGAAGGGAGACTGATTGTTAAATTGTTTGCCTACATACACTCTATTTCCTGACGAGGCTAGAAATTCCACAGAGGGAGAATCAACACATGTGTGTCATTTGTAGCCACAAATCCAGACTCTACAGTTCTGCCATCTACCTATTTACATCAACCACATACCCACCATACCTGGCAAAAAAAAAATTATTCAGTAAATGTTGATCACATGACTGCATGAATCAATAGGAGAATAAGCAATAGAAAATAGGATAGAATTTCCTTAGATGTTTTATCAAATGTTTCTTAGATGGAAGATACATTAATAATGGGTATTTTACAAATCTTCACTTTCAAGATTGGATTTAACATGTATTAACAGAAGGGTTTGCAGAGCGCACAAAAGGATGTCTCTCAGTATTATATCCCGTGAGCACTTCTTTCTCCTTATAGATAAAAATATGCCTGCGACAGAGTAGGTCCTCCATAAACTCTGGCTGAATTAAGATTGGTGCAAAGAACTTTTCTAGAAACAACCCGATGGCTTTTGTTATGTCTTAGTCTCAGCTCTTTCTTCTTGGTGGAGATATTTGTATGTGGTTCCATATTATTTACGTAATGAAGTGATTAAATTTTTTAAGAACTGAAATAGGATTTGTGCTGAAGTAACATATTTTAATATCAAAATAATTCTCAAAGTCCTAACTTCATATAGCCAAAAGCACTTTATCCCATTTATTATTTAAAACAAAACCCTGTGGAACAAGTTTTATTATCTCGCATAAAAAAGGAGGTGCAGGAAGGTTAAAAAAAAACAACAACAACAACTCTGGGAAGCGCACAGCCATGAAGAGTTGGGGCCAGAGACAAAACTGGAGTAAGACCCCAGCCTCTGCACCCCACACGCAGTCTGCTTCCCTAGAAGCACACGCCTCGCCTCGCAAGCACATGCCCCCGTGGGTCACGCACTTCCCTGTGCTCTGTCACCCTCCCTGCGGCCAGTCAGGTGTCGGGGCGCCTCTCCTGTGGGATGGTCAGGGCCAGGCAATACAGAAGCCAAAAAGCAGCATGAGACAGACACGCTGCATTGGATGACGCACGCACGGAAGTGTTGGTTCTCCACGTGTGTGTGGTTCTGTGCTCCGTGCAGATGGCCACGGCGTGCCCTGGACTCTGTTCCAGAGAAACAGGAAGCAGGTCACAGGCCTGCAAGTGAGGGGCAGACCCAGTGCTTGGGGTTTGCAAGGGGACAGGTGAGTACTGAAATGTACTTCTTAAAAAAATTATTTTATTTGGGGCCTCCCTGGTGGCTCAAGGGATTGAGCACCACACTGTGGGGCTTCCACAGCCACTGCGGTGTGAGTTTGAGCCCCGGTCAGGGAGGGGACCCACATGGTGCAGCAGACCTCTCCTGTCTCCCCGCTGCTCCCCTCAGCAGTGTACTTCAGTCGGTCTGCCTGTTCTGCTCCCCGCTCTGTCTCTGGTGACTCCTCTCACCCCTCACACATTTGGCCTGCACCCACATCTTGTATGCATAATTTTTTTAAGATTGTATTTATGTACACAAGAGCTGGGGTACAGGCCAGCATTGCAGTAGGGTGAGAGGAGTCACCAGACAGAGTGGGGAGCAGAACAGGCCGATGGACTGAGACACACTGCTGAGGGGAGCAGCGGGCGAGGCAGGAGAGGTCTGCTGCACCTGTGGGTCCCTCCTTGCCCAGAGATCGAACCCACACTGCAGCAGCTGTAGATCACTTTGGTAGTGCTGAGGCTTAACCCCTGCGCCTCCAGGAGGCCTGAGTATTGGAATATTTGAGAAGAAGTAGCTAGAAACTACTAGCACTAGGGAAGGAAGTTGCTTTACCCACACGAGATAATACATGGAATTCACTTAGGGCGGGAAGAATTCTAAGCGGTGTTTACATAAAATCAGTTACTGGCCACCTGACCTTGGGATGGCAAGGCATCAGAAGGCACTTATAAAGTCCAAAGATTCAACTACATTTACAGAAACAAACCAATTGCTAATCCAAAAAGCTTTGTGAGGAGGTGTGTGTCCCAGCACCTTAAAAGGATCTGGAATGTGAATGTGTGTGAGTGTGCGTGTGTGTGTGTACACAGAGCACATACATGCAGGTGCTCGTGTGCAATCCTAACTATGGAATCCAAGTTATCTTTAAAGCAAGAAGATTTTAAGTTATAACACTGGTTTCTAGGTGCTACCTATATGCTCACAAATATTTAATTTTTATTTATAACAAGGCATGAATCCACTTTGACTCATCTTCATCTTACAGATGGTGATTCTGAGGCTCTGCAAGGCTGAGTAACCCACAGAAGGTCGCAGGGGTCAGAGGGCCAGTTCCACCCGGAGCTCTGGCTGCTGAGCCCGCTCTCTTAGCCACCAACCAGCTCGTGGATGGAGCAGTTTCCTCTGCAAAGTGGTGATGAATTAAATTCCACTTTCTTCTTTTGTTACAGATTAAATTTGGGGCCCTGTACTACCTGCAGAAATTGCTGGAATCTCAAAAGTAGCTGACAAGTTTTAGGAGCTCATTTCCAGGGCCAGGTGTATGATAAGTTTCTCCGTAATGAGTCCTTTATAATGAAGCTTTGCTTTACTTCCATGAGAGCTACAGGGAAATATTATGACCCTGTTTCCAAGGCTGATCTTTCTATTTAACTTCATAATTGCTTGATGTCAGCAGGACATAAATACAATCTGCAGGCTCCGTGGAAGCTGATATCCTGAATAAATTTCCAACAGCCTTTTAGAAAATAATGAACTACAGAATTGACTTCTCTTAGGTATCTGCAGACAAGCTCTGAAGCAATGTCACCTCCCAACGCAGCGGTAACTACCCTCAGTGAGTCCTTCAGCCTGCCCCGGGCTGCGGGAGGGACACCCGAGAGCTGGCTGTGACTCAGTTTCCAGAGTGTAAGAAAAGCTTCACCACTGAGCTCCAGCATGTTCTCTGCTCGCAGCTGCCCTTCTGTGCGCCACCTCACTCACAAGCCTCAGCAGCCTCGCCCTTAGAAAGTAGCGTCTACTGCTTCTCCCCAGGCGAGTGTGGCCCCGAGACTGACTTCATCCCATCCCAAGCCTCTGCTTCTCGACACTTTTGCCTGCAACTCACTCAGCATCTTTTCTGCTCATCAGAGCAGGTTGGCCATGTCCAAAGCCTCCTGAGTGTGGTAGATTCCCAGGACTCTAACTGCACGTCCATCATGTCTCCCCTTCCTAGTCCTCCTTCATCCCTGTTCTTTTCATTGATTCCTTCCCTTCAGCACAGATATAGTTTCTTTTCTTAGCACATTCCTTAGCATTGATTCTTCTCCTGAACACACGGCCATGTTTCTCAAAAAACAACAGAATGCTCTTCGGCCACTACCAAAGATGCAGTCCCGCCATTTGCGGCAACACAGACGGACCTAGAGGGAGCGGCACTCAGTGAGGTAAGCAAGACAGAAAGGCTCGCACCATACGCTAGCGCTCCTGCTATGCTTGCTCTTTCTTAATCTTTATTTAGTTTTAGAGGTGACACAAGATGGACTCCGTGAAAGGAAATAACCTTGGTTCTCTGAGACCAACCGGTGGTTCCAGGAGGGAGGAGGGACTGGAGTACATCAGGGCACTGAGGGGCAACGGGATGGCAAAGGGTGGCTTTGGACTTTGTGGGGTGAACTTAATGTAGTTGATACAGGAGTTGATCCTGACGTCTCTTCTGCTCTCTGTCTACTCCTGGGAAGTTAGTTGACTTGTCTGTCACGGCTTCCTCTTTCATGCTGGATTTTGATCCTCTGCAGATTGAATTTTCTCCTAAAATCTTCAAAGAGGCAAGGTAGCATCCACAGCTGCTTGGTTGTCAGAGGTGTTCACATCTAATAACGTCACTTTTTGAATTCTTGTTTTTACTTCTTTGTTATCAGCTCAAAACTTCTCTTTCAACTTGGGCTGACGTTAAGTCCTGTTTCTGAGGCGCATCTCTAGCAGACCCGAGCAATCTGTCTAAACCACGCTCACCACTCAGGTACATTCTCAAGCCCACACCCCGTTTCCTGGCTCAGCTACAGCACAGCTGTCGCTCCATCCCCCAAGCTCGAGACCTGGGAGTGTCGCCCATGTTTTCTTCCCCCTAATTATTGAATCCAACCATGCACAAGAATTTGATAGTCTAAACACTCCCCTTTTATTTTTCTCCTCCCTCTAGAACATAACGACTCTGCATAACTGAAAAGAATATTTTCTTGAAGAGAACTGGATAGTGAGTCCACGAAATGGATGGCCACCTTGAGCCTTTGGTATATGGCTATTTGAAAAATAGCCTGCAGAGGTCGCTTGCAAATGATCTTAAGGTGAACTCACCCTGGATGTAATGCCCCCCCCACCCCACGTTCAACGTGGTATCCTGATGAGAAGAGAAGAGACACAGACTCTCAAGGTCACACGAGCACAGACAGGCAGGTCTGCGCCGCCGGAGCAGGAGTTCCTGGGGCTGCAGAGCCCGGAAGAGGCGAGGAAGGCTCTGCCCTCAGACGTTCAGAGTGAGTGCATCTGCTGACACTCTGACTTCTTGCCCCAAGAATGGACAAGACACATTTCTGATTTTGTTTCACTTATGGGTCACTTTGTGGCCCCTTCTTATAGCTGCCCTAGAAGCCTACTGAAGTCCCTAAGGATTCATAACTCCCTCTGACAGTGTGCTTCTTCATGGGACACTCTGCTGACCAGATGAAGACCATGTGACTTCCCCCGGGAGAAATGCACAAAACAAGAATCACAATTTCATAGACTCAGAGCCTCCAAGGTCTCCTATGGATCTTCTTACTATGCAAGCAGCTGACTAAAAACTCCTTTCCTATATAGAGTGCTTAATTTCCTACAGTGAGATTCTGATGATTCCACCCTCTTATTGAAAAACATTAACACCCCCCATGAACCACACAACCTGACATTTTTATCTACTGTAGGTCCTAGCCAAAAAGTCCTTTGTTCTTAATCCTCCAACCAAATGACCAAATTCCCAGAATATACCATGCCTTTGTGCATTTATGTATGCTCAGTGTGCTGCCTGGAATCCTCTCTCTTCACCTGTACCCATCCCCCTAATGAATCCCTAGTCACTCCTCACATTTTCTATCCCTCGTCTCATCTGTGAATCAAATGATTTCACTGCAAAAATGTCATGTTGCTTTCACAGGGTGATTACAATCCTCAACTGTGACAAAGTTTGGCATGCAAGGTACTTTATTTTGATTGTAAGGAATTTTTAATTATGCTATTATATCATAATATTTTGTTGAATTCCACTATCAAGCCACTGCACTCTGTTTCTTAATTACTAGGACAGATATAGTCCTAAATATGCTACAGTACTAGAAATTTTGGCTTTATTCCAATCATTATAGATCGGAATTTTAGAGTCATAATTTGTGGTCCTTTTGTCTGTGAACAAATGCTTAAACTTTATGTTCCTCAATTATCTTCCTGGTAAATGGGTAAGAAAATGTACTTATTAACTCAATGGGTTGTTTTGAGGACTTAAAAGAAATCTAAAAATTTAGCTCAGCATCAGATATGTATTAGGAATGGACTGTTTATTAGTTATATTCTACAATGCTTCAGTTTATGATTTTATAAGATTATAAGCAATAGCTCCAACCTTCTCTTGTCCTTCAACTTAGCTGTTGAGGAGCCTGGACTTCATTGCTTGCTCCTGGTCTAGGTGGATGTGATTTTCTTTCTTCCGTACTTCCTGCCAGAGGACTGTAGCCTCTGGAAACCTGGACTCCTGTGCCATGTTTCTATGTGGTGATTGGTAAGGTCCAGAGGCAGCCCACACTCTCCAGCTGCCTCTTCTCATGAGGTGACGCTAATTCACTGGGCATTACAAGATGATGGTTGTCTGATCCTCTCGCTTCTCTGAGTAATTTATCATTGGGGATGCCATTATGAAGGAATGCATCCCAACATCCATTATTTAGTAATCCAGAGTCACAATTTACATGGAAAGGGGAGTATAAATATAAACTATGCTTGTTCTTTCTTCATCTTTATTTAGTTTTCATTTCAGAGCTCAGTCCAACTGCTGTGTTGATGTCTCTTGGTCATTTGTTTATCTGACGTGTAATTTTCAGTGCCTTCTGAGAAATACTCAAGGGACAATGTGACCCATCTTGTATGTGAAACTTTTCCTGTGTCTTTCATATTTGGAAGTCAGTTTTGCTAGATATAAAATTCTTGGCTCATCCTTCCTAGTTTTGGTTTCCCTTAATATGTTCTAGTTTGGGGAGAAGGGGCATAAATAATTACAGTTCAAAAATCTGATGAAAAATCATGGAGGTTTTTTATGTCACAATATTTTTTAAATTATTAGAACATCTTGACAACGACACTCAGCAAAGAGGGCTTCAAACACACGCAGGTATTGTCTTCAGCTTCTGAAAGGCAGAAGTCCATAGTGAGTCTCGTTGGACCAACCAATGTCAGCGTGTTAAATTCCACATGGGGAGAGAACCCATTCCCTGGCCATTTCCAACTCACTCTGGGGCTTCTGCCTCTCTGTCCATCATGGCAGGAGATGTGTCCTCTCCATGCCTCACTGCAACCATGATCCTCCTGTCTCTTCTTCCTTTGTGTAATGCTGGGCCCAGAGGCTAATCAAAAGAGATCTCTACCTCAGCACCTTGAGTCTTATCTGTAAAATCCCTTTGCCATATAAAGCAACAAAATCACAGGTTCTGGGGATGGGGACACAGATATATTTGAGGCAGCCATTATTTTTCTGTCTACCTCAGTGGACTTTCAGTCAAAATTTTAAAAAATGCTGCTGCCATTTTCCCCAAACCCTCTCCTGAATGATCATATTTTCCTCATCATCACTAAATACAAACATAAGACTAAAATTTAGAAAGACAAGGAATCTGGGATATTACTATTCTATCAATTCTCCTTTAAATTAAAAAAAAAGATGTCTTAATGGGAACTTCATTATATACCAGCAAAATAATAGACATCATGTATGTGTGTGTTCAAAAGTATTGACTAAAACTTGTTACAGCTTTGCAAAAAAAAAAAAAAGATACATTTACCTGACTCAAGAAAAATTGCTAAAATCCATGAATCACTAAGTCATGATAGGAAGTCATCGTTTCATCTGCTCCTGGGTCACAGACAAAAGTGACAACGGAAAAATCATGCCTCTGTGCCTGGTCTGAATTAAAACTCTTCTGAAGGAGGACGGGAAGTCATTCAGGCTTGCACATTCTTTAATTTCTTTTATTAGGGCCTGCCCAGAGTCAGCATAGGGTTCCAGAAACTACAAAGCATAACAGCTGGTTCCAATTATCCTCACTACCCTGTGACCATATGTACGATGTTCAGTTTTCTGTTAAAGTTCATGAATTAAAAAAAATGAACTCCTTGTAAAAACTGGAGAAATGCTATGGCGGGGCACACATTGGTTTCTGCTCAGACTCAGGCTCCTGTGATGGTGAGATGTGTGCCCGAAGCAGCTCAAGCAAGACAAAGTGAGGTGCGGGCAGTCTTCACTGCGAGATTGAGACTCCATACTCTGAAAGGTTCATTGGAACAAAACTTGTTCCAAGAAATGTAGCGTTTTAAGGTGATCATCGAACAATGAGATCATTGTCAGGGCATTATGAATACAGGCGAGTTGGTAGCTTTCTAGCAGCTGAGTGTGACTCACAATTTCTGGCATTTCTGACTCCGGTGACCTTTATCAAACCAGCGGTTGTCTCTGAAGTACATCATGGGGCCAGAGAAAACAAATACACACACCGAAGTGACCTTTTTCAAGCAATCAGGGGTGAATAACCACTCTTTTTTTTTAAATTTCAAAGTACATTTTTTAATACTAGTTGTCTCAGCTAACGTGAATTCTTAAACTGTACTTGAGCTGATAGGGTGACGGCCCATTTATATCTCCTGCAGTAATGAGTGAAATTTATCTGTTATGGCCATGATAGCATATACCAGCATTGAAACTTATTACCTAGTAGGTATTTCAATTGAATATGCCTTATTTATTTCAGTGGGAAGATAGCAATTTCTTCATGTTAGTAATGTGCATCAATTCTTTAAGGCAGTGGAAAAATGATAATACATACATCTCTGATGAACTGGCATTATGGAGAAGTGGAGGAGAACTTTTACAGTTGTATTGAAAATAGATCTCTAACTAACTTAAGAAAAACACACTGCGGGCCTCCCTGGTGGCGCAGCGGGTTAAGCAACACACTATGAAGCAAACCGTAGCCACTGCAGCATGAGTTCGACTACTGCCAACGGCCAGGGAGGGGACCCACATGGCACAGCAGACCTCTCCTGCCTGGCCCGCTGCTCCCCTCAGCAGTGTACTTCAGTCGCTCTGCCTGTTCTGCTCCCTGCTCTGTCTCTGGTGAATTCTCTCACCTCCCTGGACTCTGGCCTGTACCCCAGCTCTTGTATGCATAAATAAATAAATCTTAAGAAAAAAAAAAACATTGGTATGAACAAAAACAGAGTATGTTTATGTAGGTGAGGAATCTCAACACATCCCTGTCTTTTAAGGAAGTATTTACTATTTGAACAATTATGTTTTTCTGAAAAAACTAAGGCATTCACAGGCACAAATTTATAATTACAATTATAATTAATAGGCATGGTGGTAGATGGATACTGTTTAAGTGTCCTTAATGTTAATTAGGATTTATATTTTTGCATAGTTTGGAAAAGGAAAATTGTAATAATCAGGTCTTCTTTCCAGACATATTTTAGTTATTATGAAGTTTGAGACCAGGAAGTGAATTATAAACTACTGGAAAGAAAATGGATTCCCATTTGCATAGTTTGGGCTTTTTCCATTTGCCTTTTCAATCAACATAATAGAACATATTAATGTGCTTACTTTCTATATAAAACTGTTAACGTGGATGAAGAATATTTATCAAAGTTCCAGAATGTAAATTTTATTAGACCATTTCACTGACCTTTTGCTATCCCAGAACAGAAAATGAGTCATCCAAGTGGCACTCATCTGTTCTAGCAATTCTACTTAGGGGTTCATCCAGCCCCGTTGCTTCATGTTCTCGCATGCTGCGGAGACACCCTTCTCCTCCTCCTTCAGTATCTAGGGCACTGACTCAGAAGCATCGACACATCACCAGTGGCTGGCACTGGCTGGAAATGCTTTTGCAGAGGTCTCTGACAGACAGAATTTTTGTTCAGTTTCCCTGGCTTAATAATCTACATTGTAGACTATTAACAATTACTTAACCTCTTGGAACTTTCAACTGTTCTACACACAAATAATATGTAGGCTTGCTTGAGTCCTAGGATTCTGGGATCGGAGAACTCAACACAGCTCTGAAAGCTGTGATGCCCCTTCGATCATCGACTGAATCTTTCATCAAGCCACAGAAATACGAACATTAATGATCTATTTAAAATTCACTGTCAAAAATATTTCAGCTTGCTAGAAAAACACCATTTCACATTCGTATATTTCAGTAATAGATGATCATTCAACTTCAACTAATATGTCAAGCACAATATTTAATATTCTTCCGGGAAGATTTTTTCAAATTATAAATCAAAATCCAAATAAACAACAGTACTTCACTTGAAAATCATAAATAACTGTCAAATATCAATGAATGGCTTATTATACAAGTGTCATACACTGACAGATGGGGTGACTCGCACATTTGTTATTGCTATTTTCAAATCTCTTATGCACAGATGTCTCTCAATGTGATCAATAAGCTTCTTAATAGGGCAGCCGTGGTCCTCAAGAAGGACATTGCTTTCCTTTCTCATCACCACCACCTACTTCTGCATCTATTACATAAAGTTTTCTAGTCCCAATTTATATTTCAACAGACATTTAGAAGACTTATATCTAGAGGAAAAAGTCGACAACTTTTGGGATAGCTGCAAGTCTTGGGTGCATGAGGGAATGGAGTTGTCTGCCTGGTGCCCCTTCTCAATGTCAAGGTGAGGCCCCACTGGGGCTGAAGACGACTGTGCTCAGCCTCTTGACAACCCCATGCTGCCTCTGCATTTCCCTGGAAAGTGGATGATGTATAGCTAACAGATATTATAACAGATGTATAGCTAACAGATATTAGCACCATCATTGATAAGAGAAGATCCTTGCATCAGAATTACTGGGTTGTCCAGTCTCTGCACTGTCCATCTTCCTCTTTTGTTCTGCTAGATTCTCATCTTGTTGTGATGGGATAAACCTAGCTGCTGTTTGTGTGGCTTTGCCTTCACTTCCCCTCTGACAGAGAAGTCCTGGCGGCCTTCACATCTTGTAAATCTACAGATGCATGAATTATTTTGCCATTTCATAACTGATTCATTTTAAAATAGTAAAATAGGGCAACATGAATAAAGGTGATTAAAGACGCAAAGGACCACCTGTTGTGGCCTGCAATAGCTCATGTAACTGTTAGGATTGAATAGTCTCTACTTTGGAGGGAATTTTGCCCAATGGACACTTGAATTCTCGATCCTCTCCATGCACAAAAAAATAAAGAATGATCATTTGCAAGCTTACCGGAAACATTAGGATATGTTTAAATAGATAATTTTCACAGCACAGAGGGATAGAAATGTAGAGGTAGGATGTCAACAGAAGCATAGGAAAATTGGTTTTATTTAAAACGCATGCCATATAAAACTTGTGGAGAAGGAACTCTCTCTCCCCACTCTCCCTCTTTCTTCCCCGCTCTTAAATGACTTACGAATGAACTGTAAAAACAGAATAAAGCATGCACTCACTCAGAATGTACATGGAACAGCCAGACCCTCCCTTGCATACAGGCTGATGGTGTCTATGAAACTTTGCTGAAACTGCAGTTTCACCCAAGCCACCACCTTCTCTTTGCGGTGGGTGTTCCCTAGAGACCTGCACCGTTATCCGGGTTAATGAACACTCTAGCCCAGGCTGCTTGGTTTGGGTAGTGGTGGAAATTTAGCTGCCCAAACTTCACCCAGAGAGCCCATGTTGAAGTTGGCAGTGCATGGGCCTTCTTGGAAAAAGCTCAGCAACAGCTGAGTGCTTGAGTGAACTTCCACGGGGATGATTTTTCTAGGCTTCCTCGGGGACTGTGTATTTGAGGCTATTCTGTGCTATGTTCACAGCCCTATTTTCCTTTCCACATTGGAAACACACTAATCTCTGGGGGCTTTTTGTGGAAGAAAGAGGCCTTTGGGGCACACATGAAAACCCTGTACATGGAGAGATGTGGAGGGTTGAAAGAGGAGTGGGGAACTCTGGAAGAGGCTCTCAGAGTAATATTTAGTATTAGTAATTTCCAGTGTAGGGAAAGTTGAAGGTAGGATTTTCAAGCTCCTAGAGCAGTGGCTTTTTATAATTTTGATCTCTATTCAGTATTCGAGAACAGCATCAACAGCCATATTTGAACATTTCCCTAGTGCAAAACACTTCTCATTCTAGGAAATTTCTTTCCTCGGGCCAACTCCAAAAAAAGCCACACCAGGGGAGATTTTAAGGGGATTTTCCCCTAGAATAAAAAATTCATTAACAGGAATGAGCTTGCCCCTGAACCAATTCCAGGATGGGCTGTAACTTTTCAATATATGAAAATGTGCTTTAACTCAATGCAGGGTGTCAGGGTTGGGAGGAGTTGAGTCTAAACCCTACAGGCCTAGTGCTATCTTAAGAATGAAGACACTTGGAGGAAAACAAGAAGAGGCAATGGGGCAATTATGCTTCTAATTGAGTCTAAGAGCAAAACTGAAGATGCTTTGGCTGATCTAAACCATAGTAAACGTGACACTAGAGTTTTCCTCTTAGACAAATCTCTGCTCTGGTCTTTACAACTCAAAGGGAGCAGGACAGATGAGTCACACATGCAGCTCCACACCAGCCGACCTGAAGACAGCAGCCTCCTGCTGGTTCTGGTGAGACAGCCCTGGGATGGCCCAGCACAGATGCAGTCTCTCCACCTGTGTCCTCTAGTTGTCTACTTCTGCAACTAGGAAGGGCAATTCCTTTCATCTGCACTCAGTTGCTAAAGTAAAAAAGCTGCCTCGGTAATGAAGCCATGGCCCAAACTTAAATATCTGCCAGCTCCTTTGTGTTATTTTCATCGCTGTTCCTTTTTCTTCTTCCTACTCTACTTTTTCTCCATCTTTTTCCTTTTCTCCTCCCCACAGTCCTCCTTCCTCCTTCTACGCCTCTTGCGCTACTTCCTTTACTTCTTTCAGCTGGAAACGGACAGCAAAAACACAGATAACTGGGATCACACGAAAGATAAAATCTTTCCCGGTTCTTCATCATCCCAAGTGCTCCCTGCCGATGGACAGCTTAAGTCCAGTGCCAGCAGCGGTCTTCACACGTGCTTCCTGTGCACGTGCGTCGCTAGGTCCTCTGTCACGAGGGCATCAGTCACAGGGTTTAGTCGACATTCTGAATCGCAGATGCTGTCATCCCGAGGTCCTCGACTTGAATCTGCAAAGACCCTCTTTCCAACAAGGTCACGTTCACACCATTGGGCTAGCACTTAAGACATCTATTTTGTTTTGTGGGGGCAGAGAGAAGTGTGTTTACAAAGGCACAAAGTGTGTTGAATGCAAGTCGACACAAAATGTAGAGTAAAGACAAAGTGTTTTGTGCGCAATCTTTGAAAAATGAGGCTTTTTCTAAGTCTGATTTTGTTAATTTTGCTTGGACTTCCCCCGACGCTTGCTCATCTTTTCAATGCTAGAAGCTACATTGAACAGAACCTACCAGAAATGTGATGTGGGCATGCTCCAACCACAAGTCCAAGGGAGAAGAAAGGGATGAGCAGGGGAACATAACCCCTGAAAAGGCAGATGTTTTCTAGCCATCTACAAAAAGTAGATGTAAATTCTTTACAATATAAGAAATATAACTGGAAAATTCTTCATGTTTCTTAGTCTGATAAGAACTTGAAAGGCTTTGCTAAAGTGATACAATAAACATAAGCAAAGAAAATGTAAATAGTTCTAAGTCAGAACATGGGCTACTTGAATATGACTAGAAAATCAGTAAAAAGGAAATGCCAAATACTGACCATGCACGTGTTTGGTCTTACTTGTGAACATAAAACATGATATATTTACACCTGGATGTTGAATTAGTTCTCAGCCTTTTGAGTGAAGTATAAAAGGAAAGAGAGTGAAACAGCAATAATGACTCCTGAATATCCCCGTATTTGGAAGGAGATAGAGTGTTTTAGAAAAAGAACCCCCTCCCCATCACGCAGCTACATAAAAGGTGTCTCAAATGGAAACTTGACATTGAGAGGCACAGAGCAAAATTTTCAGAAATACAGAAGTAAATACTGTAATAGTGCTCACATGACAGATCCCTCCAAAATAAGTTTATAAAGGCACCAAGGTAGTATTACAACCCAACTTAGAGAAAGAAGATGAATCTAACCAGAAGATACTCTTGTAGGACTTAATCCAATTTAGCTTCTAGAAAAGAATAAGTGATTTATATTGCTCCAACTCATTAATAAGTAGCCTTTTCTCTTTTGCCCCTTAAAAGGACTTATCTCGAGCTAGTACCTCTCACTGACGAAAGCAGGCCATCTATTCATGTATTAGTTGATAGTTGCTGCTATAACAAAGTACCACAATTTTTACTGGCTTTCACCACCACATCATCTCATAGTTTCTGTAGATTTGGGCTTCTGCTGTGTGGGTGTCTCCTGGTTTCAGAAGTCAGGTGGGCTAGGCTGACCGCCTGCTTCGGCTAACGAGGTCACGGTTGTGCTGTGAGCAGGAGTTTGTCGCTGGGCAGGCTGTAGGTGAGAGCCCACTCCTGGCTTCTGCACATCACTGGCAGTTGCTGACAGCCTGTTCTTAACTTAGAGAAACCTTCCCATGAGTTTGTCTCTAAAGACATCCTCAGTGGGTGAATCCTTCTCATGCCGCTTATCCTTCATAACATATTTCTCATTGACACCTCTTGCTTGCTCTTCCAACTTTCATTCATTCATTTAATTGAAAAAAGCCTTTTTCCCCCTCAGGGAGTAAATCAGGGAGTCATCTGCAGTAAAAAATGTAAAGTTTGTAGCATACACTATTATTCCCTTAAAATGATTGCTGTAAGGAAAGGATTATTTTTTAAAAAAGATTTATTTATTTATGCACACAAGAGCTGGGGTGCAGGCCAGAGTCCAGGGAGGTGAGAGGATTCACCAGAAACAGAGTGGGGAATAGAACAGGCAGACTGACAGAAACACATTGCTGAAGGGAGCTGTGGGCAAGACAGGAGAGGTCTGCTGCTCCATGTGGGTCCCCTCCCTGGCCGGCAGCAAGGATCGAACTCGTGCTGCAGTGGCTGCGGTTTGCTTCATGGAGCGTTGCTTAACCTGCTGCACCAACAGGGAGGCCCAGGAAAGGATTCTTAAATGTATGTAAACCTCTTGCACGTACAATCAAGTTGAGAGACTTGAGTCTTTCTGGTAGCCCAGGACAATCTTAACATCAGTTGGTCAGTGACCTTAAGCCCATGTGACACGTAAAGTAGCCTGCTCCCAGGTGTAATGCCGGGGGCTGGGGATCATGGAGACCCACCCTGCCTACAGCACAAATCCTGCGTGTCAGTTCAGTGATAAAGCTTGTGCTTTAGAGACCAGATGGGTAGGAGATGAGTTTGTAAATCTTCATGGAAAATTGAGAAGCTTCATCTGGTCTCCTTTGCCTGCAACAGACATAGTGCCTGGAAGCAAATGCAGGATTTCTTTTCTAGACGTTTCCTTATTTTTCTCCAATTCCACATATGAATAATTGCTTGAGCTCATCAAATTTTACTCAGTGGCACATGGCAGATACGGTTTCTTCCTGGACAAGGTGTAATGTCATCTAGAAAGAGCTTCAAGCACTTTCTAGAAAGGTCATTGAGGGCGAGTAGGCTCTTGGCACTGCTCTGAATTGTGCTAATTCCAATCTGACACATATAAATAAAATGAATAACCTGCTTTATATAAAAAAGAGATCAATTGAACTTTGGAAAATAGTTAACACAAATTAAAATGTAAGCTTTACATTGTTCAGTATTAAGTTAGAGTGGTGGTTGCAAACACTCACTTTTTTATACTGGCTTTTTATTAAGGTATTACATTGTTTTATATTCTGTGTAAGCATTTTTATGACTACATAAATCTCTCCAATAAGGTAATATTATTTTCTTATCTCAATTCTATTCTTATGCATTAAATATTGCTTCTTTTTAAAAATATCAAAATGTAGGCTCTGAAATTATATTTTCAGGCATCGAGATACCTCCCCTCTTTTAACATTTTCTGTTCTTTGCTTATGACATATTTTAAGATATGAGATTACTTGCTTGGAGTGAAATGAGATAGACTTGCTAGTTATTTTCCACAAAAAGAAACCATCAACATTATCTCTAGTGATTTCACTATCTTTTACCTTAAAATACCATTATCATTTTTTTAAGTTTTACCAATTTTGAGAAAAGTACATTGACTTTAAATATGGAAAACTCTGTATAAGTTCTAGTTCTTTAACTTGCTTTTATGAGATTCTTTGCTTTTTCTTTTCTTAAAATCAGGTATCTAGGAGTAAAGATGAGAGGAGGTAGTTTCCTTGGGGAATTTTGTACAAATACCTGCCCTAGGCTGAAAATAGTTACACATCCCAAAGAGAATTGTTTGATTTGGGCTTAAAAATGACTAAATGAGGGCCTCCCTGGTGGCGCAGTGGGTTAAGCAATGCACTATGAAGCAGACCTCAGCCACTGCAGCACGAGTTCGATCCCTGCTGCCGGCCAGGGGGGGACCCACATGGTGCGGCAGACCTCTCCTGCTGTGCCCGCTGCTCCCCTCA